>BMAU01021357.1:1595000-1850000 GCA_019973935.1 Trichonephila clavipes
CGTTTAAAGTGGAAAACTAGATGATAAAAATATTATATCACTGTAAATGTGTATTTTTTATTTTGTCAGACAGCATTTTGCTTTACTTGATTCCAAAAAAAAAAAATTTAAACCTTTTATTTTCAATATGCTCGCGCCCCCTTCGCAGGGTTATCGTGCCCCTCCAGGGGCGGGCGCCCAACAGTTTGAGAAACACTGTATTAACAAGGTATATCTAAAATGTAATATTCACTAAAATCGTATTAAAAGTTCATTCATAATTCTTTCACTATAAATACGGTAGAAATTAAATTTAAAAACATCGAAGATAATATAAAACACGACTTTAAACCTGGAAACGATATTTGCTGATGGAACTTAAAATATTTAGGTGAATTATTTTTTCGTATGCTTAAAACCAGTCTTTATGCTCCAATCCGTTACAGATTCATCCACATCACAAAAGATCATATCCTCGTCTTCTGATGTATAATTTATGGGACTTTTGTTCGGCTTATGAGGAGTCATTTTCATTTCAAACTCGGCTATTGGCTATGTTGAGAGCATTTTCCTATTTATTTCTACTTTGCTTTGTATTATTTGAAGCTTTCAATACAGCGGAAGTTCGACTATTCGATTTTTCACTGTCAGTGCTAATTAATGTGACAGTTGGCTGAGTAGCTGCTGTTACAGATCCGTGTATCAAGGAGTTTACTTGATTTGATGATGAGGAAACTGCAAGGAGAGCAAGAAATTTTGGAACCAGGTGAAGTAACTTGAAAGGAAGGCATATTCTTTGCATAATCTTTTAATCTGTTTGAGTAGTAGCAGATATTGTTGATGTTTTAGTAGCCTGGGAATATGTTTGAGCTATCTGTGAGAGTATACATTTTCTGGCTTCAAAGTAAAATATAAAGTTATGAGTTTTACTTTCTTGTGTTTGTTTTTCAGTTTTGCATTTTAATTTTGAATCATGTAAATGATGTTGTAACAATTGACGCTTTTCTGTTCTAGATTGCAATCTGTGCCCAGCTGATGCGCACCTAGAGCATGATAGTTGTCAGCGGCAGGCAGTTTATGAGTGTCCGAACCTCTGACACTTGAAACAGCGCAGAGAATTCGGAATGTAAGTTCATATTTTACAGTTCAAATATCCATCTTTAGTAGTTTTAGGAAATGTGAGGCTGTTGAAAGTTAAAATTAAATGTTTTTTAGGCGTAGTGACTACTTCCGTTTTAATTATGATACGTCTAACCTGAACAACACCCTGCTCTGAAAATCCTTCGAGTATTTCTGCTTCAAGGGATACACAACAGATCTAGTTTGGAAATGACACTTCGGTAGTCATTCAGTGATTTGTGTGGACTTACCGTAACAGGAAAATTTGGAAAGGATTTTGCAAGTAAAAATGTCTTTGATTGCACAACAGAAATTGTTTCAAGGAGTAGATCACTGGATCGCAATCTTTTTAGACTTCGGTTCAACACCTATTCCAGTTAGAGCTTTATGTACGGCAAACGGCGATTATTTAGACATATTATTGTTCGATAAACATATCAATAAAAATCTTGTGTGAGAAGCATTGTCCTCTATGTTATTGCTCGGTAATACAAGGCCTTTACCCGGACCCAGCTGACTTAGATCCATAGACATGTAGAAAACTTCATCCTTCCCCCACCACGGAGTCCAACAAGGGAGCCAGTGTGCCGGTCATCTGGCAAAAACCAAGCACGGCGCTTACCTAGAGTTCACGCAGAATATAGTGCTACAGCATCAGGGCAAAGATCGAACGGGTAAACCCGCTACCATTTACCTGTAGCACGAGCCCGAATGAAATAGTTTCCGAAGGGCCAGCCGATTAACAGGGGTCCAATCTACAGCGAAGCGAGGGTCAAAGGAGAAACGCAAAGGGATCCTCATTTTCCATTTTCCTTTTTACGGGACGCCACACACGGTAAACATGTGGGTTGGCAGACCAACGGTGTTACTCAAAACCGAATAAAAAATAGAAACATCGAAAACATATTTAAGAAAAAGAAATTTAATAAAACTGAGACAAAATTAATGCATCTCAAAGAGTAACCAAACTGTAAATAATAATGAAAGATATAATTCAATCAAAACAAAAAGAAATTTAGAATTTTAATCTAGCTGATTTAAAATAGATTCGCATGTCATCTAGAAATGAAAATAGATAAAGATGAAATTTAATGACAACGAAGATGGTCGAAAATAGAAAAGGGTCACTAGAACACCCAGGGGTCATGATACCCGTGTTTATCAAAGACAGTAAACCCCTTGGGAAAACGAAAAAACCACTGGAGCACCTCGAGATTGTGACACCCGTACTCACCTAAAGAAGGTGAGTCCCCTAGGGCAGCATGCTTCAGAAATGGATAGGGGCAAGATCGTCAAATATCGATAATGCGTTTTATATTTCCACGATATTGCTATTCGCAATGATCGAATTCCTACAATTATCATGATAATATGAATGCTAAAGAGGGTCAATGCTGAACGCAGTGCGGAGTCTCAACAGACACACGTTTGAGAGGACATATCTGTTGTCAGGTCGGTTTTACAAAATCGTACAGATATATCAGAGACCTAGGGTAAGGAACTGAGCTTATTTGCAGCTTGAAATGTATTCGCTCGTACAGTCAGAGGATGATTGGAGTGGGCACAAAAAATTACGAGGCAACAATTTTACGCCCAACTGGTCGTCGTTTTAAACAAGTCCCAGTTATGTGTGCAAATTATGACGGACACAGGGAAAACGCTCGTAACCAAATTGAAACCGATATTGTCATATGAGACCGGCGCTTGGTGTGATGATGTCGGTAGCCTTTTAGTAGACCACACAAGCATTTTTTGTTCGTGTCATTGGTAATTTGAGAAGCTACCGTAACAATTATTTAAGGCTGGCAGTTGTGCCTCATTTTTCATCTTTAAACAAAATAACGGAAGACCACATGTAGTCCTTCGTCTACTGACCGACCTCGACAAAAATGATGTTCGACTATTGCCCTGGTCAGCACTTTCTCGATATCTCATAGCCGTTGAAAACTTCTCGTCATGGGTTGCTCAGACTAGCCACAACAGCTCTCAAGCCACTACAATGGATGAAGTGTAGCACAGACTAGAAACGGCAGATCATGACTTTCCCGTACCTATCACCCACGCCCAATTCACTTCGATCCCTAACCAAGTTGCAACTGTTTTAACCGTCAGAGGGGGCAGCTGTGAGAATAATTTTCGGACTTTGTATACCTCCAAATTGTCTAGAAATTTAATCACGTATTTTTCTACTATTCTGTATGCTTACAATAAACAAGTTTTGCTATTTGCTTTCCATCCTAATGTTGCAATTTTAATGGATAGCAACGTAGTACTGCAAGTGATACTTCTATTCTTAAATAAGTCTTAATTTAAAATATATTTGAATAGATGTTTGCAAAGATAAAAAAAAAACCTGCATAAAGTATGTAGAAGATAAAAAAAAGTTTTTAAACTATTTTCCTGAATATTTACATTTCATAACTACCATTACACAATACATTGTTTCCTTGTTAAAAGTAATTCATTAACAAATTCTTTGGAAAGAATGACAGGATCAAGTAATTTTATGAGCAATTTTTTCATATATAGGGTGATTTAGAATGTTTGTAGTAAACATAAAATGAGGTAGGCGATGGTTAAGAACCAAACGAATATGTGCCACTAAACTAAAGATTTAAATTCACTCACAATAAAAAAAGAAAGAACATTCATAATCCATGCACGCAATATAAGTGCTAATAAATTACTCCTCCGAGAGTTACTGTGAAAGTAGTGTCTCTATTTGTAGTTGTACGACTGGAGTCGGCGATTGGTTTGTTTTATTTACGTGAGGTACTATTGGGTGAAACTTCATAAAATTATCAGTGATTTTGCACCAGTAATCAAGATCATCGTGTAAATAACTGTTACAAATGAACATATATAGATCAAACGTAAGATTAAAATAATAATAATAATTGTTTGATGATAAAAAGGGTTGAAAATTGGGAAAGACTCCGAGAGGGTATCCTAGGGCATAAAAAGACTTTTAACTACTTGGAAGATAGTAAAGATTAATCGAAAACTTTAGAATGATACGAATGAATGAATGGGGGGTTTAGTGGCGCAAGGGCCAACTTTGGCCAAGCTGCCCCAAACACTTGTTAAAAGAATGCCATATATATGTTTAAAAAAAATGTATAAAAATATATGTACACATGTATATGCATGCATGCACGCATGCATATAATATATTAAAAATATAAAGAAACACACAAATCAAATCATGTAAAAATCCAATTTTTAAAACGAAGGCAATTAGATTTTGGGGGGGGGATTCCCCCACCAAGTTAAATAAGGTTAAAACAGATGTATGAAAGAAGGTGACGCAATGACGGTTAAAAACGGGACAATCTATTAAAATATGATAGATGGAATATGGGACTTTGCACGAGGGATATTCTGGGGCATTTTCACCCAACAGAAGGTGCCTATGAGTAAAACGAGTGTGACCAATGCGAAGCCGAGTCAAGCGGACATCATGTCTTCGCACTGGTAGTGCTGCCCAATGAGAAGTGGAAGGATGAATGTTATGCAGTTTGTTGAGGATCTGCTGATCCCAAGTCTCTTGCCATACACGATGGATATAGTTATGTGTAAAAGTTTTCAAATCCTGGAAACAGACAGGCCGCTGCATGTGATCAGACATAGATCGTGCAGCGGTATCAGCCTGTTCATTACCAAGTATACCCACGTGTCCAGGTACCCAGGAAAAAAATATATGAAAACCTTTTCTTTCCAATTTTCGCAGAAGAATAAGTATTTCGATCACAGTAGGGTGTCGGCGTTCTGTTAAAAAGTGCAAGGATTCTAGAGCAATCATGCTGTCAGTGTACACACAAAAATGACGTGGTTGGAAATTAATATATGTTGAAGTGCGATAAGAACGACAGTTAATTCTGCACTAAAGACAGACATGGAATTATGTAGGCTAAAACTTAAAATGGTATTATTAAAAACAACACCACACCCAACATGTCCTACAGCCTTCGATCCGTCCGTGTAGACGGGTAGGTACTTAGAATACTTACTGCGATGAAAAGAAAAGAGTTGCTGATAAATAACATCAGCAGTGTCTGCTTTGTGACAGCCTGAAAAGGGGTTGTGATAGTTAAAAATTTGGATGTCCCAGGGTGGAAATGCAAGGATATTATTTTCCTGGATATTTATGTTATTTAAGTGGGCGTCATTTAGAACAGCCTTTGCTCTTTCCGAAAAAGGTTTGATGTTAAATGAACGGGCCTCATAGAGTCGGTTGAGACCAATGACAAGAGCAAAGGGTTTTAAAGGATGAGAAGGAACAGACATGGCACGAATAAAATAATTGGCACTTGATTGCCTCCGTCTTAGTTCTAAAGGTGGTTGATGGCATACCACATACAAGCTGGTAACAGGCGAAGTTCTGAAGGCACCAGAGAGCAGATTCTTAGAGCAGAATGATGTATTGTGTCCAGTCGTTTTAATACAGATGTACGAGCAGAACCGTACACTACACAACCATAGTCCAAACGTGAAAGTATTAGTGCTTGGTACACTCGGAGTAACGAGACTCTATCCGCTCCCCATAAGGTGTTTGATAGTACTTTTAAGATGTTGAGGGATCGTTCACACCTCTTCCGCAAGTGAAGGACATGCGGAAGGAAAGTCAATTTAGAGTCAAAGATTACTCCGAGGAAGCGCACCGCACTGACGACAGGTATTTGAATATTTCCTATATGTATAGAAGGATCTGGGTGTAGTTTACGTTTTCTGCAAAAATGGACACCGCTGCTCTTGGAAGGAGATATCGTGTGTCCATTCTGATCGCACCACTTAACTAATCGATTGAAAGTTGTTTGCAGCTGTCGCTCAATTAGTCGCATATCTGAACCTTGACAAGAGACCTGCAGATCATCCACATAAAGCATTCCTCGCACTGATGGTGGGAGGTGATGAAGTATGTTACTCATATGAATATTAAAAAGGGTAACGCTCAAAACGCTACCCTGAGGAACACCTTGGTCTTGGATGAATTTATGAGAAGATGAGTGACCACAATGCGTACATGAAAGTAACGAATAGCTAAAAAGTTAAAAATAAAAAGGGGAATATTTCCCCTTAATCCAAAATCATACATATTACGGAGAATCCCATAACGCCAAGTTCGGTCGTATGCCTTTTCTATATCAAAGAAAAGAGAAACCAAGTGGTTTCTCCTAACAAAGGCATCCCTGATTTGGGATTCTAAAAAAACAAGGTTATCAAGAGTGGATCGGCCCTTGCAGAATGTAGAGGAGAAATACACTTTTCTTTCTCTAAAACATACACTAATCGAGTATTAACCATACGTTCAAAGGTCTTACAGAAGCAGCTCGTCAGAGCAATGGGACGGTAACTCAGAGGATCTGTTTCCACCTTGCCCGGTTTAAGGATTGGAATCAAAATGGCTTCCCTCCAGCTGGAGGGAAAGCACAATGCTCCTTCCAAACTTTGTTGAATAAAAAAAGAATATTGGCCAGAGAGTTTGGATGTAGATGACGAAGCATTGTGTTTGTGATTCCATCCGGTCCAGGGCTTGTATTGTGCGCTTGTATGAGTGCTTTTTTTAACTCAGTCATCGTAAAGTTACAATTATATGGGAAAAAGGAGCGAGTTGAAAAGTTTATCGGGATACGTTCTGCACGCCTCTTAATTTCGAGAAAACGAGAATTATAAGAGGCTGCACTCGATACACTCTGAAAAGTTTCACCCAGAATGTTAGCAATTTCTTCTGGGGAAGAAAAGACAGAGTTCGAGGTTTGTAAAATAGGGAAGGAAAATTCCCGATATATCCCGTTTGCAGCCTTAACCTTTTTCCATAATTGTTTACTAGACGTTGACGGAGTGAGTGAGGACACATATCGGATCCAGGATTTCCTCTGACTCCGACGCCTTACTCTGCGAGCATTTGCCTTTGCCTTTTTGAACGCCAAGAGATTCTCCGTAGTGGGATATCTGCGAAAGATTCTCCATAACCTCCGCTGGTTTTTATATGCTGTCTGACAATCAGCATTCCACCAAGGTTTGTAACGTTCGAATGAATGACTGGAAACTTTTGGTATGGATAAATCAGCAGCAGCAATCAAAACATTGGTGACTTCTTGTACAGCAGTATTAACACTTTCTGTCTTGACCATTGCATGAGTTATCACAGCCAACTGCGTGAAAAGGGCCCAGTCTGCACGACGATAAGAATACGTAAGTGGGAAGGTTTTTCCACCCAAATCAGAATCGTGAGAAAGGATAACAGGGAAGTGGTCACTATTATAGAGGTCCTTCTCAACGGACAAATTTGAATGAGGTAAGAGTGTTGGTGAGCAGATGGCCAAATCTATTGTGTGAAAAGATCGTGTGGGTTCGTGAAAGTACGTTGGTTCTTCGTGATTAAGCAGACAGAGACAGTGATCAGAAAGCACTTGTTCAATCTGTTTGCCACGAGGGTTCGTCTTCGCACTACCCCACAGAGTGCTATGTCCATTGAAGTCACCAAGTATGATAAAGAGTGCTGGCAACTGATCAACCAGGTTGTTCAAGTCATGTTGGTGGATAACAGTATTTGGTGGTAAGTAAAGACAGCAGACTGTGATTAGGCTCGTGGAGTGGATTCTCACGGCTACTGCCTGCAACAAGGTATGGAGTGGCAGAGCACTAGATGGAACATCGAGGGATGTAAAAATACATACGCCTCCGGACACAGAGGGTCCCTCCGTGTCTTTCCGCACACAACCATACCGACGTATCTTTGTCGTGTGACAAGACTTCAAGAAAGTCTCTTGAAGTGCTACGCATACTGGATGGTACTGACGTATGATGTCTTTTACGTCATCTGTATGCGATCTATAGCCACGACAGTTCCAAGAAACCAGGGAAGTTATTTTTTGAGCGAACTTAGCGAAAGGGGCCCTTTCAAGGGATTATCTGCCACTTGTGTAAAATCAGCTCTAAAAAGCTCTCATCTTCCTCGGATGCCAGACCTGTGACGTAATCCATGTCAGAAGGATTAGCGTCTGTCTCCATGGCATCCGAGATTTTAAAAGTTTTCCGTCTCCGAGATTTTTTGGAGACGGGAGATGTTTCATTGGGGAAATCTTGTTCCCTCGCAATCTTTACGGATGTGTTTTTTTCAGGATTTTTCTTTAAACTGGACGGAGGTTTTATGCGCATTAAGTCTATTTTTATGTTATCTTTTCGGGGACGATGTAGTGTAGTCTTTAATTTTCCCTTTTGTCTTGGATATGGGAGCTGGTGGCTGAGGATCCGATGTTGTAGATGTTTTTGAAGAGATGAAGGGTAAGAGTTGCGTTTGGGCTGAGGATGATGTGGTAACAGCAGTAGGAATATGTGTTTTTTGTTTGGATGATAGTGGTGCAAGTAATTTCAAAGGTGGACATTTTATTTTAGTTATATTTTCATCTGTTTGGGTAGAATTATTTAAAGTAGAGGATTTGGCAGCTTGAGCGTAAGTTTGAGATAACTGTGGGACTATTAATTTACGTGCTTCTGGGTAAGAAATATTTTTAGTTGTTTTTATTTCCTGTATTTGTTTCTCTATTTTCCATTTAGGGCATATTTTGGAATTTGATGGATGAGGTTGTAAACAATTAACACATTTTGGCTCTAGATTGCAATCTGTGGAAGCATGTCCAACAGATGCACATCTAGAGCAAGTAAGTTGACCGCGGCAGAAGTTTGTGAGTGACCGAACCTCTGGCACTTAAAGCAGCGCAGAGGATTCGGTATGTATGGGCGTATTCTACAGTTAAGGTATCCAGCTTTGATATTTGTCAGTAGTATTGGGCTATTGAAAGTTAAAATTAAATGTTTAGTTGGAATACGTGTAGTCTTTTTTAATGGTGATTCTTCTGACCTGAATAACACCCTGACTGGAAAAACCCTCGAGGATTTCCCCGTCAGGGGTGCCCAATAGGTCAGTTTCAGAAATGATACCACGGAAGGAATTAAGAGTTTTGTGTGGACTAATTGTAACAGGACTATTGAGGAAATGCTTCGCAAGTAAAAAGGATTTGGTTTGAAGAGCAGAGTTTGTTTCAACAAGCAGAACCCCGGAACGTAATCCTTTTTACGGATTTCGGTTCACCACCTATTCCGATGAGAGCTTTTTGTATGACAAAGGGTGATACTTTCGACATTTCATTGTTAGTAAGAGAAATGATTAAAAATCTTGTATGGAGTGAAAGTTTGTCAACGTCGAGGTTTGGTAACATGAGGCCTTTACCAGGACTTGGATTTAAAGAAGCCATGGGCTGAGCATCATGAGTTGGATTGAGTGGGTTAGGGGTTTTAATAGATGCGTTTTGAGTTGTGTCTATATTTTGACTTATTTTGAATTTTTTTTTTGAGAAAGGAGGAGGAGAATCCCTTTTGAGTTGCAGAGGACCAGTTTGGCAGGGCTAGCCCTAGATTCAGCAACCAGTAGTGGCCTCGGGAGAGCCCCCGCTCTGCAATGCAGGACCCCATCCAGGCACCACCTGGAGCTACAAGACAGGCGGGATTATACACCAGGTGATAGAGCAGCCAGGACATGCTGGTTAGGCTGTCCCGGACTCCTGTACTATCTGGCGGCCTGAGACGCAAAACTCAGCTTTTCTCCTGTACCCTCTACATGGCCGCTTCCTCCAAGACCCCACCTCACCAGTCCAAAGGTCCTCAAAAGTTCAAAACCCCGCTCCAAGTGCCAGTTTTCCCAGGGAGCAGTCCATTGTGTCATCATACCAAAAGTGAAAAACCATCAGACACAACTTCATTCCACTCAGTCCTGGTCTGCCACAGGACTTCGTGGCAGAAAAATAAAGATAATAAGTTGAACACAAAAAAAAATCAATAATCGAACATAAAAGAAGCAACAAAATCAAAATATTGAAAGAAATATAAGAAAACCAAATGAAAAAAAAAGAACATAATATAAAATGGAAACCATAATACGGTAGTAAAAAACATCAAATTTTTTACCAGAAAAAAACAAAGATGGAACAAAGTACATTGTTGAATGTAGATCTGTGGTCTGGACGTGAAAAGAAGAAAAGGGAAATTGGAATGGCAAGAAAAAGGGCCGAAAATAGAGAAAGATCACTAGGGTTCCCCGGGTTCGTGAAGCCCGTGTTTACATAAGACAGTAAACCCCTAGGGAAAAGGAAAAGATCACTAGGGCACCTCAGGAGCGTGAAACCCGTACTCACCTAAAGAAGGTGAGCCCCCTGAGGGGTTTAGAATGATACATCCCATCATATTTGAAAAATGTAAGCGTCTAAAGAGAGGTGAAGCCATTGAATGAAAAATTACTGTACTCGTTGTAAGACCACATTGTAATTTTTCTGGAACACTATTGGATTACTATGAATAGTGTAGATATAAAGTAATATATTTTCAAAATGGAGATACATTGTGTCAAAGGGATATCACGTGCTTAGGGTAGAAAAAAGCTTTTGAAAGCAGCTATTGTGTGTTGCAAATTTTTTTTCTGGCTTAATGAATTGATCCTAGTCAATTGATAACTGATGAATGGTCTAACAGAATCTAAATCACTGAATCTAATTCAATGTGAATCCTGAGTTATTTAACGTGCTCTCTACATAGCGGGTCTTTAGGGGATTTGATACCACGACTGGAGATAGAAACCACGATTTCAAAACCATTCGGGTACTGCGGCCACCCGAATGGACTACGGATCAAAGTTCTGATAAATATAGTTATTCTATTATATAGCATAATTCTCTTTTTTGATACAATACTTCTTTGGGACAACCTGCTTTTCTTATTTAAATAAAAACAATCCACAAACAAAAAATATTACAACTTCTGTGTTTGGACATTTTAATAGAAACTTTAAAAAATAATTAATTTTGAAAAAAAAAGAAAAATTCATATGTATTCCATTTTTAAGTTAAACATGCATGAATGTTATTATCTTCTATCAGACTTATATCAAATATTTACTTTATCTCAGACACAAAGGACTTGAAACGATAGAAATACTCTCTCAAGATAACTTTGCAATCGCCTACACAGATGGTTCTCAGACAGATCCCTCAGCTATGGAATCCTCCTCCTCCTCCCAGATGGTAATAACTACAAACACAAAATTAACACAGGCATAATCGCCTCAAAATTCACAAGTGAACTCATGGCAATTAGAGAGGCTATTATTATTATACCAACAAGTTATAGTATTCTTCTCAGATTCTAAATCAGCTATAGAAGCCATAAGAAACGGAGAGATCAACATCTCCTGTGATATTATTACCCTTCTAGAACAGCTGCACAGCAAAAGAAAATCCTGTATCCTGCAATGGATACCCGCACATGTCAACATTGAGGGTAATGAATGTGCAGATATATATATACACTCTGTCGCAAAAAAATATATGCACCCAGAAGAAATCAAGCTACAATCACGAAACTCGGCAAGAATGTAGTCTGGTAAGAGATATGCAAATGATTAAAATTTCGAAGCCAATGAGACAAGGCTATGTGCTATGCGCATATTAGTTGCGCAACTGGGAGAGTTTAAAAGCATGAGTACGAGCGCCGTACGGCTATCCAAACGAATCTGATGACTTTGATAGACGATATTGAGACTTAGGATGCCTCTAAGACGTAACCGGCGGCAGTACGAGCAGCTGACGGACTTTGATAGGGGCCGTATAATAGGCCTCAGAGAAGCAGGTTGGTCGAATAGACGTATCGGCCGCCACCTCGGTCGGAGCGATATGGTAGTTGCTCGGTGTTGGCAACAGTGGATCACAGAAGGTAGAGTGTACCGTCGCGGAGGGTCAGGACGTCCCAGGAACACAAATGATCGCGAGGATCGTGCAATCAGAAGAGTAGCCACTTCGGCACCAACAACGTCGCTAGCATCGATTCAACGCCACTTACCTCCTTCCAGACATCCAGTGCCATCAAGAGAAACCATAAGGAGACGACTGACCGAAGTTGGCTTGAGGAGCCGACGTCCGCTAAGACGCTTACCACTGACCCCACATCATAGGTAGTGTCGACTGGATTTTTGCCGACCTCGGGCAACTTGGAGTGTGACAGACTGGAGACGTGTCATCTTCAGTGATGAATCCCGATTCAGTCTCAGTGCTGATGACCACCGCACACGTGTCTGGAGGCGCACCGGCCAGCGGTCCGATCCGGCATTTATTGTCGAGCGGCATACAGCAATTTCACAAGGTGTGACAGTGTGGGGAGCAATTTCGGGGGACACACGATCATCTTTAGTGGTCCTTCAAGGCACTTTGACAGCTCGCAGATACGTGGACGATATTTTAACGCCGATTGTGCTACCCATGCTATCAAGCCGCCCAGGTGCCATTTATCAACAGGATAATGCTCGTCCACATACTGCGCAACTCTCCCAACAATGTCTTCAAGGATATGACGTCCTACCATGGCCTGCCAGGTCACCAGATCTTTCGCCAATAGAGTATGTCTGGACGCGCTGGGAAGGCAACTGCAGCCGTCCCGAGATACAGGAGAATAAACTGCGCAGATGCAAAGACTATGGCAGGATCTTCCACAGGGGGTCATAAGTGATTTAATTGAATCGATGCCACGCCGAATTTCGGCTTGTATAGCTGCCAGAGGTGGCTTTACTACTTACTGATTTTTAACCTTTTGCAAGCTGTAACCGCTTAATAAAATGATATTTTGTTCTGAATTTTTAATCATTTGTTTATTTTCATATACACTACAGGCATACCAAATTTCGTGAATGTAGCTCAATTTCTTCTGGGTGCATATATTTTTTTGCGACAGAGTGTATATATATATATATATATATATATATATATATATATATAGCCTCGCCAAAGAAGCTAGAGACATATATTATAAGTGCACCACCATCACACTTGACGATGCTAACTCAGTAGCTAAACATAGAATTATGAATCACACTTTTTAAAAACCCCTAGTTACGGAATTTGACTGTCCCCGAATTATAACATCGAAAATTGCCACACTGAGAACTGAACACCTTAAGAGCACGAAGATTCACCCAGACAAGACAAGATCCAATGCAAACACTGCCCAGATCTTCAACTCACGCCCAATCACATCTTGGAATACCCAACCGTCGCAACAAAGTTGCCAAAAATGAGAATGGTCCCTCTGAGGGACTCTTTGCGAGAAATCCTGTACAGCCCTGATGCTCCTACAATAGCAGAGGCAGTGTTCAAGACTTTCGACGGAATTTAGTGATATCTACTGCATTTGTTCATGGACATTTATTCATGGACACGAGAACAACAACAGCAACAACAACTTTATGTTATACACATATATATAGTATATACACATATAGTAGAATATTATGTACTAAGAACCAAATGAAATCTATTTTATGTTGAAATCTTCAAGCTGAATTCAGTTTATTTTTGTTTTGTTTCTCTATCCATGAAATAACTATTTAACTTATTTAAAAGGTTTTTAGTATTCATTTCGTGATTTCAAAACATCTATTAAAAAAGAAATCTGTTTAATTTTTAGCTATCACGAAGTAAAGTCTCTCGTTATTCATATAAATATTATTTCTTACATATGTATGTACACTGGTGTGCAAAACTTAAGCAAGAATGCAAAAATTTAGCAGATAGCCATAAAATTGCAGAAAAGGAGGTCTGGAGATCAGTACAGTGAACAAATAAGTCAGTAGAAACGTCATGCGTATGCAAATATCAGAACCAAACGTCAGAAGCGACGCAAAACGCGTGATGTCGGCGCGCGCTGCTCAACAGTAGAATAAAATTAAGGACGGAGACGCAATTCAACATATTCGGTGCAAGTGCCAGTGAGTCAGTTCGTGAAATATGGCTAGAAGAAATCACCTGGACGACTTCACACGTGGAAGAACGATCGGAAAGCTGGAGAAGGGGCGTACCGTCAGCAGCATGAACACAAGTGTCTTTTCGCGCTCTAGGAGAGCGTTCCAAACCACAGGTACTGCTGTTAGAAAGGTTGGTGGTGGCCACCCGAGGACGACAACTGCAGGGGATGACCGATATTTCATCCTGCAGGTGAAAAGAGTCCGGGGTGACAGTCAGCAAGCGTCATTGCTCCACAACTCTCTACAGCAACGGGGCGACAAATGTCGTGGTTTACTGTAGCCCGACGCCATCACAAAGGGGGAACATTCGCCCGCCGTCCTGAACGCTGCCTCCCGTTGCAAGTTCACCACCGACGCCACCGTTTACAGTGGTGCAGAGAGCACAAAAACTTAACAACTGATTAATGGAGTCGTGTCCTTTTTACGGATGAGAGTGGGTTCAGTACCAGAAGCGATTTTCACCGCGTTTTGATTTTGAGAGAGATCGGGCACGGTTTTATACCAGTAACATCAAGGAAAGACACCATTACGGGGGTCCTGGAGTTCTTGTCTGGGGAGGCATTATGCTGAACGGGTGAACAGAGCTCCACATTTTCGATAGAGGGTCTGTAATCGGGGATCGCTATTGTGAGTAGGTACTTCTTCCACATGTGCGTCTGTTCCGAGGTGCCATTGGACCAGACTTCATTTTTATGGATGTCAATGCACGGCCACATCGGACTCTTGCTGTTGAGGAGCTGCTGGAAAGTGAAGATATCACTCGAATGGATTGGCCAGCGTGTGATTTACCTCCCCTTGGAAGTACATCCCTCGAAGTATCAGCGTGAGCTAGAGGTGTAGGGTTAACGTAAAGATATTCAACTTAAACTTTGAACAAATATATAAATGAGAAAATCTACGATAACACAATGCGTAACACAATATAATACAGACCTATATCAATAATTGAGAACCACCTAATCTTCAAATATAATTATAATAAGTAATCCATCCTACTTTATATTATTCTGTAATAAACTTGTCTTTATCTACAGCAGTATACAGCTGTACATTTAACTTCTAATAGATCACCCATATGTTTATCCACGACACGTAGAACTTAAATCTTTTAACGGCGAACTTCAATTATCATCCAATACCACAACGCACTTTAATTGTTGAACATTCCTTTACACTACCATTACTTTGCTATCATTGCCATCACGCTTACTCTAAGATCCTATATTTATCCTATATTATTTGTATCTCTTCACTTCTCGTTTCTTGGATTTGGTTGGAAAAGAGTTACCATCAATTCTGGCCCAAAGAACCCAAAGGACTTGTTAAAGAAAAGACGCGTAAGTCGTCACAAGCGTACTCCCCAGATTTAAATCCCATCGAACATGTGTGGGATGCTTTGGGGAGACGTATTGCAGCACGCTTACATCATCCGGAGAACATCCAACAACTCAAACAGATGCTGATTGAAGAATGGGCACTCCTACCGCAAGAAATGTTGCACCAGCTGGTTCTGAGTATGTGGAGACGGTACGAAGCAACCATTGCAGTGAGGGGAGTGCGTATACCATATTAAGGAACATCTGCTTGTTGTTCTTCCTGTTGGATAGACCATCATGAGTCACGATACTATGCGTTCAATAAAGCTTGTTTTTGTTTGATTCCATACCGTACGCATTGTATTCCTTTTTCAGCGCCGATGCTTTCGTCATCTATTACGTACATAATACTCTCCCTCATTTCTGAATTTCATGTCTCTCAGATGATTTTTCGTGAAGTTATGGCAATAAACCCACCTGTTGCTTAAGTTTTGCACACCAGTGTAGTAGTATAAAATATAGCTTAATCAATTCTTATAATATTTTGCCTGCAGATAAATACATTTGTGCTGGTTTTTACTGTTTAAATTAGATATTCATATATGAGTTCCTTTTTATGTTTTTTGATGCATGTATAGGCACATTAATCACATTCCATAACACATCACACAAAAAGTAATCAGATTTCATTCATTGTTGCTGTGAGAAACATGTACGAATATAACAGTTTTGTTTAAAATAATTAAACTGTGTCTGTGAATGAGAGATAAAACCCAAAGTACACAAAGAATGCGGAAAAGTTGTTTAAATTATAATGCTCCAAACAAAGAATATAGATGTGAAGACTCCTTAAGTGTAATCAAAAAGAGTAAATACCAGTATTTAAAAGGTAAATATTTAGACAAGGAAAAAGAGATTCAAATATAATTCATGCCTTTTATCATAGTTTCTAGGACGAAATATACTTTGAAATTATTCTATACTTGCACATGGATTAATAATATTTGTTTTGAAATTTATGAATCATTATTAGAAAGAAACATTAAAGGTGATCGTGTTAAAAATATTAATTATTGAAACAACAGTATTTTTTGCCTTATTCAATAACGCGGATATAAGGGAAAATTATTGGAACAATTAAATTATTATTTTTCTTAAATACGTATGAGTTCATATACATTTCCAGTGATAATACTTCTATTCAACTGTCCAAACAATTATAAAAATAGTATTTTTTTTTGTTATGACGAGACAATTGACGCTGCAAATTTGTTTGTGTATTATTCCCAAACCAGCAATGACTTTATGCTTTTAGTATTCAATCGAATGTACAAAGTTGCATGTTCTTATGGATCAGTTACTTCCAAATGTACACTGTTTAGAGATAAACGAAATTATATATGAATATTTCAAAATGTAAAACATGCAGCTGGGATGAGCTATGATACTTTGTGGGGTCTTGACCAAAGCAAAAAAGAATTTAATTCTGTGTTTATTCAATTTGAATAAAATATCAAAAATAATTCTACTTGTGGAGAGGTTTTCCTCACCAAAATTTTAATCACTAAAGATTATTATACTACAAGTTATCTTTCTGTATTAAGTTTTCAATCAGACTTGAAACCTTTTCCTTCAGAATGGTTCTCTAAAGAAACCTTCTACTGAGCAAATTAACCCACTCGTTATTCTCTCTCTCTCACAATAATATCCTCAAATCTGTTCATTACACTTTTGCTTATTTCGAATATCAAGAGTTCCTCCAAAGGAGGAAGTTCTCATATCAAATAACACCATCCAGTAGCTCAAGAGGTTAGTTAAGGGAAAACAACTTTATACAATGCCATTTATATTAACAACATATTTTATATATATATATATATAACTTCTAGGTACAAATATCTCTATTTTTAAATCATTATAAAAATTAAAATTTTTCAAAATGAATTTTCGAAAGCGTTTGAGGTATTTTTTTCTTCTAATAAGTGTAATATTGGTGAAAATAATGATACATTTAATGTAATAATCAAATTTACTTTTGAAGTCTTTTGTCTTAATATTTTTCATGTGATAAAACACACATTTTCTCTTAATTTATAGCTGCCGTGCCAATATTCTTTCGTAAGAATGCAAGCAATTTCTCTAAAAACATCGAAGCATTATTTTATCATCAAATACAATCTGGGATTATTTGATCATGACTAAACAATATTTTACTTTCATCCATTACCAGTTATCGAAATACTTGAATTATTTCGGTCATGGTTTTTCACTTTGGCTATCTTTAATAGCAAAATATATTTTTAGAATAAAAATATAAGGTGTGTATAGCCTGAAGGATTTTTCCCCAAAAATGATTTATGTTTCGTACTTACTAGATGATACATCTGCAATGCATTGTATTTTATAAATTAAACGCATTAATTCAAATCAGTCACATAAAGTGTTATAAGTAAACAATGTTTTATTGTGTAACGGATTTGTAATAAAATTCCCTTGGTCCTTAATGAATTCTTGTTTTATTTGTAGTAAAGTATAATCTTAACCATTACTTTATTTGGAAATCAGTTCATTTTGGGTTTGAGTTATTTTTGAGACTCTCTCAAGAAGCATCAGTTGTTTTTAATGTGTTTTTTTAATTTCTAATGAGCTACAGATTGTTGTTTTACCATTGTAGTACATTTCCCGAAAGCTGGTATCTTTTTAGTGCTGCACCATAAAGGTGGATACCAATGGCCGCAGGTAATTTGTATGCCCAGTTTGCTCCTTAACAAGTAATTGTTTAATTAACCGTTTGAGAGCGCGCTACTATGTGCGTCACGGAAATCGAACAATGACGAGTATACTCGTCAATCACAGAATAACTCTTTTAAAATATTGGATAAAAAATGGGTTTAGTTTATAAAATTGTTAGTTTTATTACTGATATTTATTTGTGTGATTTTCATAAAAATACATTACAAACATAATACTTGAAAAACCTGGCGTGGTCGGCGTCACGCATTTGTCCCATGATTGACCATGCCTAAAGGAGCCCTATTATAAATACGTTTTTCGACTTTCTCCTTTGCTTCTTTTCAGCTAAATTCTAAACAAATATTATCATCGCATATATAATTAATTCATTATGTAAACTTATACGCTGGTTCAGCAGAGAGTGAGTTCATCTTAAATTTTTCATATTTTTATTTGCCTTACCCCGGTCTGGGCTCAAAATATTCTCAAATCTTGAAATTTGAGAATATGTGTTGTTTTTCTCAAAAATTACTTAAATAACTTAATGGTCACTACTTTTTAAGCAGGACGAGTTGCTCGCCATTGCACAAAATCCTGCAACTTATCAATGATGAGTATGCTCATCAATCACAGTTAACTGTTTAACTAGTTAGGCAAACGACAACTCCTAGATATTGCTAGTCACTCCTGGATATTACCAATGAAATTATCAGCAAGTGGAAAAGTTCAGCAAACAAGCACAAAACGTACTCACAACTTTAAATATAAGTTTGATTTCTGTATATTTTCTCCAACTCCCATATAAATATCTTTCTATTTAAAATAATTTGTTTTTCTTTTTTTTAAAGCCAACAATTCAATTTAAATTCTTCAAGATTTTAATTGAATGTCCATATCAATATTTTAAAAAATTAACAATATTCAACAATTTGATCTTAGTAAAAACTTTTAGCCACAAATGAATGGTACATCTCTAATTTTAATGTAAAATCGGAACTTGACTTGTTTCATTATGTACAATTCTCTACCTACTCCGGTAAAAATTGGTTTATTTTTTATAAAACTTATTTCGTTTCTTTGTTATTTTGTTTCTGTGAAACTCGAAAATTTAGATTAATTCCCAGCTTCATAAAGCACAATATCTGATTCATCGTTGAAATTATTTTCAGCTCATATCTTTAATTGCAGTAATTTAACTACTAGTAACGTATGATCTATGCATACTTTAATCGACTTGTTTGAATAAAACTGAAATGGATGCGCAGTTGAAGTCTATATTTTTCATAAAAATTCAAATAATATTCTACAAGTCTTGTACTCAGACATGATGCTCAATTTTTGATCTTGCTGCTTAGAGTTTAATAACGTGTATATATATATATATATATATATATATATATATATATATATATATATATATATATATATATATATATATATATATATATATATATATACATATATATCATGATTTTAAAGACAGAATCTGATTAAAGTTTAAACAAGGGGATCTTTATTCCATCGTGTCGACATCTGTTCTGACGCTAAGGGCAGGGAGGAAAGAGCACGCCATGGTGGTGGTTTCAAGTGGATAACACTTGAAAAACATATGGTAAGTATCGCTGCTTTGAAGAGGGGCTTGCAAGTTAATGATGACATATGTTGACTATTAAAACTAACGATCTGGAATTAGACATGTTTATTGGCTAGGCCATATGTTCGGAAGAAATAAATGGGTGATTAGTTTGATACTTCAATATGGGAACGGAGAAAGATGAGTCAAGTGCTACATAGGGAATTTAATTTTTAATCTAATTTAATTATCCTTACATTTGCCCCCCAATTTTAAAAGGGAGTCATGGCGTGGTTTTTTCTCTCTTTACAAACTTAATCAATTTTCAACAAACACAAAACAATACATAGTTATTCAGAAAGACATATTACATACAGTAGAAATATTTAAGCAATAGGAATACTAAAATCAAAATGCAATATAATAAACGAAACTATAACAACAAACACAGTAATGACCATTAATTGATAAAAATGAATTTCCATACATATAATTGAAGATTAGCTTGTTTAAATCTATTCGACATCCAGAAAAAGAGCTCGCGCGTTTCCTCCTATTCCTTCATAATAATAGATTCGTATTATAGCTGGTAGATATTTTCAAAAAAATTATGTTGGAAAATAATATATCAAACAATAAGATAGTAAATATAAAAATACATGAAATCATACAAATGTTAAAATAATAATTTTGTATAAAAATCTACTCTGGCGCCATCGTAGTAATACCTTATATTGTTACACACATTTTGCATGTATGAAATACATTTTTTAAAAAGATAAAAAAAATATAGACACTAATAAAATGAAATTATTAATAATATGAAAACGGTGTATAACACACAGCTTCTATGCACTATCCAACACAATAAACAATGTTTTATTTCATATGCGTTATAAAATATAAAAATTATAAGAATATAAGAACTCTTTCTTATTATTTTGAGTCGGAAAAGTGGACTCACTTCAATAATAACTTTTAGTATTTCTGAAAATTTTTCACAATATTCATTGTAACTTAATATCGCATGCAATATTTTGAATCTTTCCGTAACCTTCTAAAAATACGTTTCATAGACAAAAATTCTTGAGTTTCTCTTGCATCACACATTCACTAATAAAACTGTATCACCTTACTTAATTTTGAACACATCTCTCTGAGAAATCTGCGTGATCAACTCACAGATGTTCAGGGATGCTGATAAGAAACAATGAGAGGTGTACATATCAAACTAAACAAGTTTGTCCTCTTAATGTTTCGAGACATATACAAAATTATAATGATTGTATTCTCGCTTATCCATTGTGTAATATCCAAAAATATGCTTCAAGTTATTAAATTAATTTTAATTTTAGATAAGGAAAATTTCGAGAAATAGTGAATCCTGATATATGGCCGGTATATCAAAACACACAATTTCAAAATAAAAAAAATTAAATGACATGCAATAAGATTACTGCTGAATAAAATAATTAACAATTAAATTCAGTGGAGAAAAGAGAATGCAACGTGACTTTACTTGTGCTTCTTATCAAAATATCATTAGTATTAGTACATTAATCATTTTTCTAAAAACTTAATTTATATTTTTCAACTTTAAAACACCAATTTCTATCATAACTCTTAACTCATTCGACATCTTAAGATAAAATTATGAGAAGTATATTAAAATTTCTCAAAATTTTGTATGACTAAACCTATATACTTTGTTTTCTCAATCACAAAATATAAAGAAAATATCTCATTTATAACACAACTATATTATAAAAATTAAATACCATATCATATCATATATTATTCTTTTTCGCAGAAAAGTCTTGTTAAGCAGAACTCAGTTATTTCTGTATTACGTAAGATGTTTCTTTTAGTTATTATCTTCTTCTCTCATTATTATGGGTATTTTGCTGAATGTAATTTAACTGAAAAATTTCAGATGGATGAAAATGTCTTAAACGAACTGAATGAACCAATTCAGTGTCAGTTTTATTAAGGGCATTGGGTCTGTCAATTTCAAATAATACATCAGAACATTTTTTTAAAACGGTATAAGGGCCTGAATAAGGGGGACTTAATTTCCTTATATTGGGGTATTGAAATTCCTCATACATTACTAAGTCACCAACCTTGAAATCAGCTTCCTGAAATTTTTTATCATATCTAATCTTATTTATTTTATAATATTGTTCTGTTCTTTCTTTGGCTAATTTTCTTGCTTCTTCTAAGGGAGGATATATCTCATTATCTTTTTTAGCGAAATTTCGAAAGGTAAATTACCATACATTAAGTAGGTTGGAGGGAAACTTGTTATTGTATGTGGAGTTTGATTATACTGATGGGTTACTTTTTCTAGAATTTTTGTCCATGAGACTTTATTTGAACTATTACTAATTTCACATTTTAAGCGGGTAATGATGGTTTGATTTACACGTTCAACCTTTCCATTGGTTTGTGGTCTGTGAGAAGTAGTTAATAATTGAGTGACATTATTATGTTTTAAAAAATGCTTAAATTTTGAGGAGGTGAACGCAGTATTTCTATCACTTAAAATTTTTTCCAGTATGTGATTCTGAAAGATTTGTCTTAAACAATTTATATAAGTATCTGTTGTTGCATTTTTTGATGGGAAAGTCCAAATGTACCTAGTTGCATGATCAATAATAATGTGTAAATATTTTTTAACATAGTTGTAATAATTTAAACCACCTGCACTATCTATCGATAAAAGTTCAAAGGGTTTTTCCCAAAGGGGAAGTGATTGCATCAGTCCGTATTTTCTCTGATGTGACTTCTTATTTGTTTGACAAGTTTCACAGTGTTTCACATAATTTCGTATATCAGTAATAATGTTTATCCAATAATATTGTGGTGATATTAATTTTAACATGCTAGGTACACCAGGGTGGCCAAATTTTTTATGAGTTGTTTCCATTAATTTCACTCTTAGAGCTTTGGGTACAATTATTTTATTTAAACCTTGTCTTTTAACTACAAAAACACCATCTCTCTTAAAACATTTAGGAGCTTATGTATTTTCTATATTTTGAAAATGGCTTATTTCATTGATATCTAATAAAGGTTCTGGGGGTGTATTAATGATATGATAAGCAATAGGATTTCTTGTTAACATATCAGCTTCAACATTAGTGCTACCTTTCTTATATTTTATATCAAAATCATACATAGAAACTTTTAAAGACCATCTAAAAAGTCTACCCGTGGGATTTTTGAAATTTTTAAGCCAAACTAATGCATTATGATCGGTATGAACTGTGAAATGAGATCCATGAAGATAGCAATGGAATTTATCTAAACTATCAATTATAGCTAAGCATTCTAATTCAGTTATTGTATAATTAATTTCATAATTTCTCAGTCGTCTCGAGTGGAATGCAATTGGATGTTAATTTCCATTGGGTTTTTGTTGTTTGAGGATACATGAGATTGCAGTTTTCGATGCATCTCTACATAAAGATGACAGGGATAATTTGGATTGAATATTGTTAAAATGGGCTTTGAAATTAAGCTGTCTAAGTTTTTGAAAAGATTGTTGACATTCTGGGGTCCAATTCCAATTTTGATTCTTTTTAAGAAGATTATTTAAGGGCATTCTTAATTTTGCATATTGAGGAATGAATTTATAATAGACATTAATACTACCAAGAAATCTTTGTAAATCCTTTACATTTCTAGGGGTAAAAGTTTTTTAATTATTTTGACATTTGTATTATTTGGAGTGTATGACCCTTGTTTTATTTCATATCCTAAGAAATCAATTGTATCTTTGCCAAATTTACACTTTGAGAATTTTAATTTAATATTTTCTATTCCACAAATTTTAAAAATTTCCTCTAAATGTTTTGCATGTTCTTCAATTGATTCCGAAAATACTATTATATCGTCAAAATAATTTAATGCAAATTTTATTTGGTATTTATTTAAAATCTGTCTAATAGCTCTTTGAAATATAGCTGGAGAATTTTTATATCCAAAAGGCAAACGATTAAATTGAAAAAGACCGTAATTTGATGTAAATGCAAGTTTTTCAGATTCATTATCATCTAATTTAATGTGCCAATAACCACTACATAGGTCGATGGTTGAGAAAAATTTTGCATGTGTTAATTTGTCTAAAACTGCATCTATCCGGGGAATTGGCTCTGCATCTAATTTTGTGATATAGCATTTAGCTTTCTGTAATCGATACATAATCGTGTACGAGCATTATCCTCTTTTTTAAAAGCCAATGTTATAGGGGCAGCGTAAGAACTATAAGATGGGTTTATTATTCCTGCTTTCAATAATGCATCTAATTGCTTTTTTATTTCCGTATCATCTTTAAAAGATGTCCTATATGGTCGATTTGCAATGGGTAATTCTGTGGTAAGTATTATTTTAGAAGAATTACATTTTAACTCGCCCACATCAAACTTATTTTTAGCAAAGACATGTTTATATTTATCAATAATCATATTAATAATATCATAATAACTATTAGGAATTATTTCTATATTAAACACATTATCTCAGTTTTCTTAGTGATAATTTTATTATTACTAAATTTAAGAGTTTCATTTTCTTTAATATTTTTCTTAGATTCATAATTTTTTAAAATTTGTTTTCCTCTTTGAAAAATTTTATAATCACTAAAATTAATATTTAATTCAAAAATACTCATAGTTTTATTAGAAATTATTAAATATTTCAGTTCTACATTTACTATGAGGAATTTAATATTTTCAATAATTTCTCCTATTTTCAATTGTAAAGTAATTGCCTCACTCACCTCAATTTATCCATTGATGGTGGCAATTTTTAATTTGATATACTCTACATTGTGGTATCCCTTGATTTGTGATATTATATTTTTTGGAATAATATTGACACTCTCTCTTGTGATCCTGTATCCAAGAGGACATCAACTTGTTTGAATGTGATTCTTCCCTGGATGATCATAAGTTCTCATGTTTGATAAGGTTGGAATACCGTATTATTGTTTTGTGTTCTTTGACGGGGGTAGAAAGTTGGAGCATTGGGTCGCAAAACTGTCGGTCGTTGTGGAAATCGTTGGTTTCTCGGATATAGGGTCGGCCTCTGAAGTGAAAAGGAAGGGTGATGATAAGGGGATGGAAACTGAGGAGAGTATACCTTATATCTTGTATTGGTTATGGTATCCGGATGTTGGGATTGGTCATTTCTTCAATTCCATCGTCCATATTGTTGTCTATGGGCAAATTGATTCGTAAGATAAGGTATTCTTGTCATTGGATGTCATTGTTCATTGTCATTTTATGGCTCTATTTTCTTTTAATCCTCTTATGATGTAATATTTTTCAGCTTCTTCTTCCATTCACGGTAAACTGGATGGCCTCTTCAGCAAAGACAGAATATCGTTCGGTGGTAAACACTGCATTATTCTCGGTGTTAAGAGCGATGTTCTTTCGGGGATCACTAGCGCGTTTTTTTTCTTTTTCCGTACCATTTTTTATTCCGGGAATCCGACGTCTTCAGCATATTGGCATATGGTGCATTCGGTGTTCCGTCAAATTCTTCATATCAGTTATTATGGTCACTGGCTTTTGTTTTTATATTAAAATTATTTTATAAAAAAGATTAGTTTTTTACATTAAGATCGCAGACAAAGATCCTGCCGGCTTTAATTCTGTCATGATTTTAAAGACAGAATCAGATTAAAGTTTAAACAAGGAGATCTTTATTCCATCGTGTCGACATCTGTTCTGACGCTAAGGGCTGGGAGGAAAAAGCACGCCATGGTGGTGGTTTCAAGTGGATAATACTTGAAAAACATATGGTAAGTATCGCTGCTTTGAAGAGGGGCTTGCAAGTTAATGCTGACATATGTTGACTATTAAATCTAACGATCTGGAATTAGACATGTTTATTGGCTAGGCCATATGTTCGGAAGAAATAAATGGGTGATTAGTTTGATACTTGAATATGGGAACGGAGAAAGATGAGTCAAGTGCTAGATAGGGAATTTAATTTTTAATCTAATTTAATTATCCTTACATATATATATATATATATATATATATATATATATATATATATATATATATATATATATATATATATATATATATATTTGTTCTATTAATAAAATATTTTTACATGCCAATTCAAATGCAGTTCATACATTTTGTCCGATAGTATTTAAAAAATTAAGATAAATTAGGTGATTATATAAGAAGCTCTAATGAATTTAAACAGCTTAAATTACATATCAACTCTTCATATAAATGCAAGGCTACATTAAAGAGGAGCGCATTGGAACTCTATTTGGGTGAACATTTTGCGTTGTGATCAAATACAGTAGAACCTGGTCTTGTGGGGTCCTTTTTAGGCGATTTTGTTTTGTGCAATTTTATTTTAGTACGATTTCTTTTGTGCGAGCTTTTTTTATTGCGGTATAAGAATTTCAACGGTTTCGGCGCCCCTCTAATGTTTTCTATAGATGTACATACATACACTTCAAGACTCTTTGTTCATTGCTTATAAACAGTCTGTCAACAGTGCACGTTCCATTGCTTTCTTTCAACGTACTAACAGCGCGCACTTGCTTGAATACGAAACTTTTAATGGCAGTGGCATTATCAATAATTTGATATATTATGTAGAAGGACATGAAGAGATCCGGATTTTGTAACAGCGGAAACAATATATGCTGCAATCCATCTTTCCAACAAATCGGAAAAGCATTTTCTTAAAATAGATACTATTCTGAACGGAGTTTGAAATTATAAAAAAGAGCTTCGATATCATCCATGTCTGATTATCATGTCGTTCATAAGTAACTGACCAGCTGACCGTCGTCACAAAAACTTAGCACTTACTTTATGGTACCAAAGGAAAAATTAATTTGAATTTTACCCTCAAGTGACGAAAGCGATTTTGAACTAATTCATCACAAGAAGATGCGGGCTTTTGATAACGATGAAAAGCAGTGAATTATGTATGAGCATTTCGTGAAAACTTCTACGTGTATACAGTGAGAGATTAAATATTTTTAAAATGTTTCCATGCAGAATTTAATAATTTATTTTGTTTCGAAGAACTTTCTTATAAATTTAGTGTAAATAATAGACATATTATTTAAGTGCGACTTTTTTTATGCGGTCCCTCTCCACCGCGTAAAAAAAGGTTTTTGTAGTATCTCGAGAAAATTGTTTGTTATATGTATTTATGAAATCTTTGCATAGTTTTTTTTGTGCGATTTCTTTTATATGGCCCCTATCTACCGCACAAAAACAGGTTTAACTGTATGAAAAAAATTTCTATGCCCTATTTTTAATTTCAGAATCGGTGTGCTCAAACGCATCTGGTTTTAGAACATTAGTCTGTAAAAATCTAATATACACTGCTGGACAATTGCTAAGGACGAATAACACTATCATCCATAGCAACCACAAAATGAAAGGAAGCAAAATGTGGAAAATTAGAATAAGTGCGGGATATTAGTAAGAAGAAGTATGAGTATGCAAATTTTTTTTCCACGTCTGTTCATCACGTGATAGCGTTCATAAGAGCTTTAAAGGTTTTGACGCGTGTGGACAGTTGTTGTTGCAAGTCAAAGTTTTACAGGAAATATTTAATAGACGAACTTAAAATTTTTGGCATGTCTTCCCGACATCACATAGATGATTTTATGCGTGGCCGAATTATTGGAAAGATCGAAGAAGGGCGAAAAATAACAGATGTTGCCAGGGAGTTCAACATCGCTAACAGCGTTGTTTCACGGCTGTGGAAGTCATTTAAAACTACTGGAATGTGTAGTAGACGGCACGGGGGAGGTAGTGTTAGAAGTACGACGCCTGCAGAAGACAGATATATCGCCCTATCAGCAAAAAGGAACAGGCACACCACAGCTCGGCAGGTGGCAAATCAGTTTCTTGCTGCCTCATGAAAGCAGATCTCCCGAAAAACTGTTGCCAGACGTTTGAGGGGAAGGAGGACTATACGCACGCAGACCTGTTGTGTGTGTCCCATTGACCAGACAGCACCGTACTGCCCGTTTGCAATGGTGTCGTAAGCATCACAATTGGACTGAACAGGACTGGGCATGCGTTCTATTCTCAGATGAGAGTAGGTTCAGTCTGTCATCGGATTGTAGACGCCAACTGATCTGGCGCGAGAGCGGTACTGCTTATCGTCCAGAAAACATCCAGGAAAAGGACCGATATCCGACATGCAGTATCATGGTGTGGGCCGTCATCATGATCAATGGCCGCACGCGCCTACATGTGGTTGCGAATGGGACTATGACGGGCTAACGATACATTGATGAAGTTCTACATCCTCATGTTCGTCTTTTCCGTGGTGCTGTCGGTGATAAATTTGTTTTTATGGACGACAACGCAACATTGTCATCGAACACTCGCTGTTCAGAATTATCTAGACAGCTAAGGTATTCAACGTCTCATATGGCCAGCGCGTTCTCCAGATCTAAACCCCATTGAAAATGTGTGGGATGATTTGGGGAGGCAAGTTGCTGATCGAAACTATCCTCCGACAAACAAGAACACCCTCATTCGTGCACTCACAGAGGAATGGAATAAATTGCCTCAACAGCTGCTGGATAATGTTGTGCAAAGTATGGTACGACGTGTGGAATGTTTCATCACACTCCACGGTGGACGTATCCCGTACTGATACCTTTCTTTAAGGTGCCTGCTGACTTTTAGGTACATTGTTCCATTTCTCCGTATGCAGATCAAATGAACATTTTTTTTTTCTTTCAGATGTTTCACAGCTTTTGTACTTTCCAGAACAATAAATATTCTTTATTCTAATGTCTGAACAATGTGGCAACTATATTTTATCCTACTAGGCCTCATGTCTCGCGTAATGTTATGCTACATAGCAATTTGGGATCTGTCCTTAGCAATTGTCCAGCAGTGTATATTATAAATGCGAAAGTCTGTGAGGATTTTTGGGGGTCTTTCATGCAAAAAGAACTAAATTGATTTTAATGAAACTTTACAGTAATATAGCTTATACATCAGAATAACACATAGGCTATAATTTTAAAAAATATTGTATGATGTGTCCAAAAAAAACGATATTTGTTAAGTAAGTAGGAAAAAATCATGCCATATGCAAGCAATTCTGGCGTGCGCTGCAAAAAAGCCCACAACAGCATATATCTATCTTTCGTTTGTGAAAAACTCTTTTTGTTTTGGCTACGCAAGGCGCTCGCTTCTAATTAATTCCTGTGATCAGCATAATGCCTATTTTTTTTTATTTCAGAATTTTTTTTGAAGGGAAAGGTTTTTATAAATCTATCTTTATTTTAATGTTTTTTTTATGATTTTATTATGCACATTTGGTAGTAAGAAATTGATCTTTATTCAAAATAAGTGCTTTTATCAGTTCTGGTACTTAAAGTAAATAACCTTTTCCTCTTTCACACTGCATCATTTGGACAAATTTTCAAAATTTGTTTGTGGTTAGTAGTTAATTATAACGCTATAATTTTTATTGATTAGACAGATATTGCGTTTTTAAGTATAAAAATAATTATAACTACTGTACTGTATTTTTTGGAGTGTGTGAGTGAGTGAATATTAACGTCCCACACTGTTCAGCTACACGAGGGCTTTTGGCAATGGATGATGTAATTTTGAACCATGGTCAAGTGACGTGGACGACACCTGAGCTGACACCCCCTTCTCCTAACTACCTCATCGCCCCAACTTAGAAGGAATATTCTTTTAAATTAACTCTTCCAAGATATATGGCAGCATGGTTCTTATGATGAGTATTTTAGCAGGGAAGGCGAATAGTTCTGTAGCAGATATTGCGTTTTTAGCGGATTGTAAATATTATTATTTTTGTCCCGAAAAAATAGTTTATGTCAAAATTTAAGTGTCCTATGTTTTTGTATGTTAATGAAGACCTTAGAAAATGATTTGACTATTTATTTTAAGTGAACGGTGTATATAATTAATTTTACAGTGGGATATCTTTAATTAATTTATTAGCTCTAACGGATTAAATTTTCCAAAATGGAGTATTTTGTTTTTGTATGTCCTTTAATTTTAAATGTAGTGATCCAAAAAAAATATTGTATGAAAAAAATTGCAGTAAATCATAATGAGGTTGGATAAAGTATTAACGTGCTTCCCTCCCCTGGAAAGCTCTAATAAAGCTCGAACTATGAAAGTAGCTAGGCATTTGCCAACTTGACTTTATCGTTAACATTTCGCTGTGATTTTTATTGAATCGCCTTTATAATTTAAGAAACTGCGTTGCTTGTGAATATTATAATTTTAACATAAAATAAATACACCAGAAAATAATATTAATGTAATATACTTTCAGATATAAATTATTTACACAATTTTAAGCGTCCATTACGCAAAACTTTTAACAATGTGTTCCTTTTCTGAGCAGAGATCAGCTTAAGGGGGTATTTTCAAAAATCGATCCTCAAGAGTGTTACGGGGAGTTATAAAAAAATCCTTTTTATCAGCTATTAGATCTACATACTTAAAATGTAACAAAGGTGGGTTTTTTCTTCCTTTTTTTTATTTTTGTTTGTTTAGCTGAGATATGCAAAAAGTTTCTTTAGTTTAATTTGCAATTCACGTAAAATGAACTCACTAAAAACTTCTTTATCCTTCAATCTGTGTAGTTTAATTTTTCAGTTCCCCCGTGCGAAGAACGGGTATAGGAGCTAGTGTATAATATACTCTAGAACATTAAAAGTGACGCACCATTAAGAAATGTTCCACTAGTTGAGTCGAGTACAATGATGGATGGTTAAAATTGAAGCAAATGAAGGGATGTGAGCAAGGCAGCTAAAATCTTCTGTGAGGCCATGGCTCGCTACATTGACGTAAGGTAGTACCTACGTGAGCAGAATTGAATCCAGAATCGAAATCTGACTAAATGTTTACTTCCGCTAGTCTACTCTCTCTCTCTCAAATACTCTCATAACTCTACGTGCTCATAATATTCGGGAATTTATTATATTGAGGCATTGGTACTTTCCTGCTCGGTCAATGGAACCGCATTCAAATGAAAGTTGTGCCTTAGCATTGAGATTACCTGCGTTTTGTATATCATCCGAATTCGCTGCAGCTGCAGCTAGTTAATGAGGAGTGGCCATAAGTAAATAATTGGCATATTGTATAAGGCATGTTTATTGGTATTTTTGGCTAATTCGATTAACTTCCTGGTGCGTAGTTTGGAGTGTATTATATGCGGATAAAGAATAATGGGGAAAGAGTCAATCAATAATGCAAAAATTAATAATAGTAATGGTAGTACTAGTAGTAATGTTGTCAGGAAATGAAAAAGTACCTCTGAAGATGTTTAAAGATAAATGGTATTGCACACTATGTAAAGTCTAAAAATAATTAAAATTCTGGTAGTAAGATGAGAATTGCTCAAGCTCACATACAACTTACAAACTGTCAAAACTACAGAAATATTACTTCTGTAACTTAAAGCATGATGTTATTTTAGCCAAAAATAAATATGTAGCTTTACATAAATCTCTGAGAGCACGATCTTTCTATTTCTTTATACATTGGAGACCTTTTATTAATTTCTTAATTACGAGCATTTAGCAATTGTGAAAGATAAAACTAGGTTGAGAGAAAGGATAACTTTATAGCAATAAAGAGAGACTCTCAACATACGCTTCTCATGAAAATTCATTTCATTCATCCAAAATAGTGGGGATTATTTCATACAACTAACTTCGATAATGTGTGTCGACACCTTGCTTGCTTTATTATTTTAATCCTCCTTAGGATAGATTTTCAGAAAGTATTTCACATAACGATTTTTACTCTTGATATATATACGTACATCTTGTACCTATTAGACTCGAATCTTTTGCTAAGTATTATACATGAAAGTTCAAAAAATAAAAAAAAACCTTTCCTTTTCGGAGGTAAACAGTTTTGGTAATAAGATCTGTTTTAAATAAAAATAAAACTATTTCATTAAAAGTTTAATTACATTATTTTTATCAGATTATTTAACGTGCTCTCTACTCTAATCATAATTTTTTTTCTTTTCCTTCTTTGCTGTATCATTTACATGACCACTACTAATTGTTGAGATTTAAGACACAAAGTTCATTGATGTAAAAAAATCCGAGAAAAAATATCATCATTACAAGATTGATATTACACATATTCTTTTAAGAACAGATTTAAAAAGATTAACACATATTTTGCATAATTAATTGAAAATTTTGTTAGCTTTTTGTGTAGATGGTTAAAAGAAATAGGCACTCTACGAATAAGTTTGTCACTGTCTGCAGGTGGTCAATGTCACGGACTTGGGTCCAACCTTTTTTTTTCTTCTCGAGTTGAGGATTAGAGTTCTTGTGCCGCAGAAGACCCTCTGTAAAGGGTAATTGATACGTGTTAGATGTATGGATGCTCAAAGTCCACACGTTCCCCTGGGTGTAGAAATTTGAAAAGTAGGTTATCAAGACGAGCATCTTCACCTAACCGTCGTTCAAAATTACGAGGTTCATATCACCGTTGAGAGCACCGTTGATAAACAGTTAGACGTTGACAATGAACCTAACATATTCGATTGATTCAAATTTTTAAACTTATGCTCTTTATATCTACTTCTGTCTGCTTGAAATTTGTATTTCATATTCTAAATAGATTTATGCGCTTTTAGATTTTACATTTGTTAGACTTTTTTTTTAGTTGTATCTATTTTACTTTTTATTTTTAAAAATTCTTATGTAACAAGATGCTTAAACGTTCCAACCACGGATACTTTCAAATCTGATGCATTGAAAAAAGGACGGAAGGGATCATCAAACTTCAAAATAAGTTTGCACACCTTCTCATGAAAATAGAATTTAAAATTCTATAACTCTTTACATAATATTAGTTTTTACGCGCAAATGTTGTCCATTGTAGCCAAATGGCTTAGACATGGGACCCCAAAAAGTTTATTTCTCGTATTTTGTCTCCTTCAAAATGTATTTTGTTTTGTACCATTGATAAAAAAGAAATACACTGCTGGACAATTGCTAAGGACGGATAACACTATCATCCATAGCAACCACAAAATGAAAGGAAGCAAAATGTGGGAAATTAGAATACGTGCGGGATATTAGTAAGAAGAAGTATGAGTATGCAACTTTTTTTCCACGTTTGTTCATCACGTGATAGTGTTCATAAGAGCTTTAAAGGTTTCGACGCGTGTGGACAGTTGTTGTTTCAAGTCAAAGTTTTACAGGAAAGATTTAATAGACGAGCTTAAAATTTTTGGCATGTCTTCCCGACATCACATAGATGATTTTATGCGTGGCCGAATTATTGGAAAGATTGAAGAAGGGCGAAAAATAACAGATGTTGCCAGGGAGTTTGACATCGCTCACAGCGTTGTTTCACGGCTGTGGAAGTCATTTAAAACTACTCGAACGTGTAGTAGACGGCACAGGGGAGGTCGTGTTAGAAGTACGACGCCTGCAGAAGACAGATATATCGTCCTCTCAGCAAAAAGGAACAGGCGCACCACAGCTCAGCAGGTGGCAAATCAGTTTCTTGCTGCCTCAGGAAAGCAGATCTCCCGAAAAACTGTTGCCAGACGTTTGAGGGGGAGGGAGGACTATACGCACGCAGACCTGTTGTGTGTGTCCCATTGACCAGACAGCACCTGTACTGCCCGTTTGCAATGGTGTCGTGAGCATCACAATTGGACTTAACAGGACTGGGCATGCGTACTATTCTCAGATGAGAGTAGGTTCAGTCTGTCATCGGATTGTAGACGCCAACTGATTTGGCGCGAGAGTGGTACTGCTTATCGTCCAGAAAATATCCAGGAAAAGGATCGATATCCGACATGCAGTATCATGGTGTGGGCCGGCATCATGATCAATGGCCGCACGCGCCTACATATGGTTGCGAATGGGACTATGACGGGCCAACGATACATTGATGAAATTATACTTCTTCATGTTCGTCTTTTCCGTGGTGCTGTCGGTGATAAATTTGTTTTTATGGACGACAATGCAACATGTCATCGAACACTCACTATTCAGGATTGTCTAGACAGCGAGGGTATTCAACGTCTCGTATGGCTAGCGCGTACTCCAGATCTAAACCCCATTGAAAATGTGTGGGATGCTTTGGGGAGGCAAGTTGCTGGTCGAAACTATCCTCCGATAAACAAGAACACCCTCATCCGTGCACTCACAGAGGAATGGGGTAAATTTCCTCAACAGCTGCTGGATAATGTTGTGCAAAGTATGGTACGACGTGTGGAATGTTGCATCACACTCCACGGTGGACAAATCCCATACTGATACCTTTTTTTAAGGTGCCTGCTGACTTTTAGATGCATTGTTCCATTTCTCCGTACGCAGATCAAATGAACATTTTTTTTTCTTTCAGATGTTTCACAGCTTTTGTACTTTCCAGAACAATAAATATTCTTTATTCTAATGTCTGAACAGTGTGGCAACTATATTTTATCCTACTAGGCCTCATGTCTTGCTTAATGTTATGCTACATAGCAATTTGTGATCCGTCCTTAGCAATTGTCCAGCAGTGTATTTTTGTACACCATAAAAAAGTTGTGTTAACTGTCAGACCAGATAGTGCATCCTTTGCCAAATACATTATGTGTGTTGGCAATATACAGAACCTGGTAATTAAAAGAAAATAGTTTAATTAAATAGCTTACATATAAAAATCTACTAATTTCTAACATTCTCCTTTTAGATGCATGCATTAGTGGATAATATACTTTCATACAAAAACACAAACGTAATATAACCATTCATAATATTTAATTCCATGCGTTGTTAACCTGATAATAAATGCTTTAGACTGTGATCATCATGCTTTTTGGGGATTTGTATTAACAGATCATGCTAATAAGTAAATATGCAGAGAAGGGAGTGGTAAATTATACACTATTCTATCTGGTAACAAAAATATTGCGATAAGTGTTTAGAACAATAATTAATGAACAACAATAATAAAATGGTGCAGAAAAGACTAATTGGACACATAGAACTTGAAAGCAAATAGCTAATAGTTTTGGGTCTTAAGAATATAATTATTAGGAAAATATCAAGGAAGAAATATAAAGGAAGGAAATTTAAATATTTTTGAGAATTCTAAGCAATTTTACTTTGAAATCGAATGATGCCTATAAACTTTAACCAATGTTCCAACACTGAATGAGAAATCTTTGAACAGAATACTACTTGGAAATATTACTTTCAAGTATTCCATATAAAAAAACACTTAACGTTTTAGATATCTGCGGTAAGTTTGTAACGACACATTTATCATTGATATAAAGCTTTATATAATTAAGTTGACTAATAAAATGGTATTAATTACATTAACTAATGAAATGAAACTTAAGTGTATTTTTTTGAAATAAACTTTAAATAATAAACACAGATAAGTATGAATGTCAGTCTTGAGTTTATATGTACTTAGCATATTTTTTTTCTTTGTGTACCATATCTTTCTTCAAACTTGTCTTATTATGTATTCAAAATATATCATGATCGTTAAAAATTGAATCTATAGAAATATTAGCCATCACCCGCCCTCTTCGATGGGTATTGCATGCTGTTGTATGACTGCGCACTGCTTTTCTTAAGTTATTGATACCTAAATCCTAGGCATGAACATTCGATTGTATTGAAAAATCCTTATTATAGCACCACGTCTCTAGATTTAAAAGTGTTAGGACTTGAATTTCTTAAACGGATGTATATTTATCTTTTACGCCCCCATAGCTCCTCTTAAGAGTCGATTCCCACAAAACCCACTCTCTTTTAGGGATCTCTACTAAAAAAACCATGCTTACTAAATTTCTAGCCTGTAGGGCTTTTAGTTCCAAAACAGAATTTTTTTTAAAAAATCTATATGTCCTTTTTATCACTCTGGTCTCCCCTCCCCCTTGGGAGTTGATTTCCTTAAAATCCGTTCTTAGCGGATCTCTACTCAACAAAAAAGGAAACAAGCCTACCAAATTTCAAGCCTGCAAGCCTAATAGGCCAGGAGATTTCGTGGCGAGGGAGGGAATGAGTCACACACACGCACGTTTCTTCAATAAATAGAGAGAGATAGAGAGGGAAAGATTCTTCTATCCGTGCAATTTCCCACAACTCTATATGTTTTGTTCAAATATTATTATATGTTAAATATTCTTATGTTCTCTTCTTTCGGTGGTAGCATTACATTACTTTTCGTTTAAAAAGCATTTTGTACAAGAACTTTTAAAAATAATCAAAATTAGTATTTGGTATACATGGCTTGTGAAGAGTAGTAACAATTATCCAGTCATTTTTGTTATTATATGTATCATGCACAGAATCAAACTGAGATATCAGATTTCATAGAATTTTAAAAGTTTCAATGATTCTAAGGATCTACTTACTTTTCCTCAACTTAAAATCTATCCATATTTAATTTTTAAGCGTAAATTAAACGTATATATTTCAATGCTTGAACATGAGGAAAAAACATTGAATTGAATCTTGATTAATTTGGTAAGTTAGAAAATAATTTATTCCGGATTTTCTTTTTGAATGCTCAATAAATGTCAAAATATAATAGATAGAAACCTGAAACTCATTTTGAAATAATTATAAATTTTTTCTGCTTACCAAGAGAATCTAAGGGAAGATGGTCCCCCCATTTTTTGACAACAAATTAAATTGTTTTTAACTTTCTTAAAGGGCTTGATTAGCTTTATTGCCTCTAGCCTTTTCAGAATCGATATAGTGTCGAAAAATCGTTTGGTATTTCTAACCAATTTTTTTGCTGCATCAAGTTTACTAGGATAAAAATGCTTAATGGCTTTTCTCTCTCTCACTTTCTCAGGCAATAGCTAAACAACATACACGTGGCATTTTATCTTTGACTTACTTTTTTATACAGATAATTTTAAGGTAGTTTAAAATACCTCGATAATTCATTTTCAATATTTTGAAGACAAAAAATATGTTTTCATATTATTTTGACATATTGAAAAAAAAGGAGATTCATTTTTAGAACTCAGAAAATATTTATTGATCACATTAAAGAAAAAATAAAGTTCTTATTAAAGAATTTTCTTAATCACATTTAAATTTGAAAAAAATAGAATTTTTGAAATTTAAAAGAAAAACTGAATAATTTATTATTTAAATAATTTTATATAACTATATTTCTCGGATTTATATTATTTATTAAATTTTCTGAAGTATTTTTTCAGGATATGGATAAGATTTATTTTTTGATTCATATACATGAATATTTTCAGATAAAATAATTCACAGTCAGTATTTCAAGTGAATTCCTTTTTACTACAAGTTTTTTAGAAACTAATGATGTAATTGCAATTTAGAAATCCTCAATAATTCATTTATTTCATCATTTCAATTCACGGTATTTATAATTACTTTCATAATGTATGTCATAAAAATGCTTAGTTAATAAAATTCTTATTTCAAATAAATGTATACATATATTACTTCGAAATTTCATTTAAAAATAAAGTATCATTAAAATATCAACCTACCAATTCTTAGCTTTGCATTAAGAACTGGCAATTTCGAAAATCTCCAATAGTACAAAAAATATGTTAAACCAAAAGTACTAGCTATACTTCCGAAGGTACTTACATTATGATATAAATATTATGGTAATACTTTAAAGGTTTATTTCGCTGAATAGTTTGGTTTAAATTATCATTGCATTAAAACATGGTATATTGATGATTGGTATCGCTGTACATTCTATATCGTAAGCATCTACTGTAATACAAATAATTTTAATGCATTAATGCTGTAATATTACGAATTAGAATATATCAGTTTCAAAACTATATCTATCTTAAAAAATGCACCCCTTTTCACAGCTAATGTGATATACAGTGAGTACCAAAATTGAGTATACACCAACAACCTATATACTTTCTTAACTGGCTAAATTATTCATACAGATAATCATGTTTTTTAACTATTTCAACTTGTTCTTATCTCCTTCATGTATTTGAAGTAAATATTATGCAGTATGGCTTATTTTTATGCAAAAATAAAAAAAATAATAATAACAATAGGAAGAAAAACACCACAACAAAATTGAGTATACACTTTTATTCATTTTGTTACAAGTCAATTAATATTTAGCTGCAAAACCTTTTGCTTTGATCACAGCTTGTAACCTTTTAGGCATGAATTCCACTAGTTTTTTGGTGGTTTCCACTATGATTTGGGTCCACTCTTCTTTTAAGACATTCTTTAAGTCCTCTTTTCTCGTTATGGCGTGCTCATGGACGGATTTCTACAACTGAGACCCTAAATGTTCGATGACATTTAAGTCAGGAGATTGGGGTGGAGTATGGAGTTCTTTCTTGCAAGGGTACCGTGGACAGAACTGGACAATCTTTGCCACATGTTTCGAGTCATTGTCCTGCTGAAAGAGGAAACTAGAACCGAGTCCTACACGAGCGGCCCTTTTTTGCAAGCTATTCTTTATCATTTCTAAGTACACCATTTTATTCATAATGCCATCAATGAACACAAGTTCTCCAACTCCCCCTGCAGACATACACCCCTAAACAAAGACGGAAATCCACCTCGATGCTTAACTGTCTTTATGGTGTTTTTAAATTCTTTTGGTTCATACTCAATGTTGTGACTCCACTTTTCAGGTTTATTACGAAAAATATGCACAATTAAAACATATATGGATTCAATATTTGTTTTTTGACCAATGCACTTCTTAATGTCTATTTTAATGTTCCTATAAGTATTAGGCTGTAATGGTAAGTTGTATTTATTTTTTACAGCTTTAAAAAAAAGAGTAAATTGTGTCTACTCAATTTTGGGACCCACTGTATGCAGACTTAGTGAATAATAACAATATTCCAAACGACGTATTTGAGAACTTGAATTTATTACTCAGATTTCTCAGACCACTAAATCAACATTAAACTATTTTGACATCCATGTTAACATACGGGAAATATACTTTAATCTGTAGTTCCTATTTCCATCACTTTTATTTAGAGTTGCATTGATTCTTTTGAAGCTTATTTGCCAGATGATGGATCATGAAATGTGTTTCAGACAGACAAGAAATAAAAATGTTATTATGAAAAACTCCCTATCGCACACACTTTCATCACGAAAAACTATCTGTGGCAAACTAAAAGTAAACACGAGTGACTGAAAAGTATATACACAAAAGTATCCCATTCTTATAAATCAATCCACTCCTTTCCAACATGTAAATAAATATATACTTTACATACTCTTTTCATACTTTTCCTAAATAGTATTTACCTTCCATGCAATGCCTAGGCATTTTATAGAACATGTATGACGATAATACATAGGCATTGTTCTCCTGTCCATATAGCAGACTTGTTTTCCTAGTATGGATATCCAGGAATTGTGGACTCACCTGAATCTTCTAAAGTTCTTGTGGGATGGATTATGTAACGTAGACCGTGAGCTAGACTACAATACATCTAATCGGTGATAGAGCTTGTCATTGGCATGCAAGAATAACATGCAATTCTTGCTTCTACATTCCAGAAACAAGATGATAGCTCTCCCGTCAGAGTGGCAACTATTATTGTACTAAAATAGGGGGAAACATTGCGTATTAACGTCGCACTGTTCAGCTACACGAGGGCTTTTGGCGACGTCATTTTGAATCATGGCCAAGTGACGAGGACGACACCTGATTTGGCACCCATCTCCTAACTACCACAACACACCAACGGAAGGACATTTGAGCTTTCGATAGATTTAACGTGCATCGCTCCCCTACACGGCGGGTCTTTAGTGGTACTGGGCTTGAACTCATGACACGCCAGCCATGATACGATACCTTGACCACTTGGCTACTGTGGCCGCTACTTAAACAGGGGTACTCAACCATTTTTTCGGCCGGGCTACATACGCATAATAACTATTTCAAGCAGGCCGCAACATGAAGATTGTAGATTAATGGGATGCCTTAAGATTAAGGACATTTAAAATGTGTATAATTCATCAAAATATTAAAACTCAATTTTGGATTTTATTTTCAAACTATATTAATTTCTATCCAACTCAACTTACAAAAAATAAAAATAGGTTTTTTTGTATTTTTTACCCAGTTTTGGCGATTTCCTTTCATCCATGATACCAAGTCCCTTGTTTGCATTCTACAAAAACAAAGCAACCAAACAATTGGATGATTTGATTTGTTCTTTTGACAAAGCCTCACTTCACTTTGTTTCAAATATTCATGTAATTAGTAGCAAAGAGTTGTGACTGATCGGAATAAATAACGGAATTTATCAAAGAGCACGTCGGAAGCATTTAAGAAGCATTCTAACAATATCTATACCAATTCATTCGTTATCCTTAACAATTCCACGTGTTTATCAATATTTATAATGTAACAAATTTTATAGATTGCTTTGGTTACCTCTGTATTTTGTGACATTACAAACCAACAAAATATTTCTTTTCTGTAGCAAAGGTTTTTATTTCATCGTGAAAAAGATCCTCAAGAAAAGGAACCATTGAAAGATTTGTGCTTAGACGTATAATGACGAGCAAAATTATATTTTTTATGTATAACATTTTCACGATACGTCAGACAAGTTGTTGATCCTTGTTTGTTTTTCTCTACGAAATAGTCAAGATTTCAATCGTCTTGAAACACCCCGTATAATATTTTTAGCTTGGAAGACATGAAGGTTTATTCATCTTTAAAATTCTTCACTGTTACAATTGCAAAAAGCAGAAAAATGGCATCATTCGTACCAGAACGACATCTGCAGCCCAATTGATACATTTGATTGATAGAATTTCTCCCTCAATCCTTTCCTCAGAAAGGCGACCCTTTGCGTATCGCTGCAATAAAAGATGACGCAACATATTACTTTTTGACTTATCTAAGGAAAACCATAACAAAGGTGCGCGGATAGTTTGGATTATGTATAGTATTTATGTATATGTAAATTTTACTACAGTTAAAGTAAGATTTATTTCATAGCGTGTAAAATATCTGTTTTAATTTTCTCGCAGGGTTACTTTTACTCAACTAAAATAATAAAAAGATTACTAAAACAAATAACCTATAAATAATTTCGAATTTCAAGGATTCATTCGACTCCAGTGAAAAAAAATGAGAATGTGTGCCTACTTCTGCATATCGATTCACGAAAATGAAGAAAATATTCCATAACACAAAACGACTTCTTTGTGTCGTAAATTTTGTCTCTCTTCTCCAGAATTTTCAATAGATTCTTCGTATGTGTTACTCATTGATTTCCATTCCTTATATTTACGACTTTCCCAATTACTAAAACACGTAACAGCTGTTACAAGATTTTCAATATAAATCTTCGCGATTTCTAATGAGAACATCTTTATGTAGTAAACTTTGAAACAGAAATACTCGTAATTAAATGTTTCCACCTTGAGCCTTGATTTTTACTTAGATAAAAGATTACATGTTTTGGGTTGTAATTAAATGCGCAGTTTTTTCGCGCCTCTGGAAATCATTTGTCTCCGTTAAATTAGTAGCAGCTGGCTGTTATAGATTTTAACTTTGTTCTCCAAAAATTAAGTTGCTTCTTACAAAGCAAGCTGAACCGTATTAACACACTACTTGGAATAGAGTGGTACTAAGGGTTAAAGCAAATGCAAATTCGTTTGATTGCACCACTCTTGATTAAAATATTTCTAAAATTGAATTTTTTAAATTAGTTTTCTGAAAAGGATCACTTTAATCTTTTATGAAGAGTCGGAAAATTACTAAGAGTTTTGTATCTAATTTAAAGATTTGGTTGAGTTTCCGAATCAACTTGTAACTCTGTTTAACTACGCTATCTTTAACTGACAATCATATAAACCTGCAACAGAATCGCTAATAATGCACGAGTACATTTAAAAAAATTAGCATTTAAACTGAGTTATAGAATGTTAAAGTAAGAGTTACGAGTCTTTTCATTTAATATCTTATAATAAAAATAATTTAATCTGAAAACATATTTATATTATCAACAAAACCTCATACGCATGTGTCTTATATAAAAAACATGTAAATTTTGCTTCTATTCCTTAATGTAATAAGTATATGACGATCGCGTAAAAATGAATCAATTGAAGTATGTTCGTAAAATGAAAAGTTACTACATGATATATAGTTGATGAGTTTCTAAATACACTCCAACTTGTTTTTGTGGAAGAAAGGGTACAAATGAAAGAGACACAAAAAATACATTCATGGGTAGCTGTAAAGTTAAGCTTTTTCAAAGAGATACGCGGGGTTAATAGGGCCAGCATAAAATAGTTAATACATGATATATAGTTGATGAGTTTCTAAATACACTCCAACTTGGTTTTGTGGAAGAAAGGGTACAAATGAAAGAGACGCAAAAAATACATTCATGGGTAGCTGTAAAGTTAAGCTTTTTTTAAAGAGTTAATAGGGTCAGCATAAAATAGGACTTCATACAAATTGCTTTTCTGAACACAGAGGAACTTGCTTACATCAGATATCTGATGAATACAAATTTCCATCTGTTTATATAAAATATATTCTTCGTAGCCAAGTACACAGATTTTCTTGAGTAGAACGGATTCAAAATCCTTTTCTCGTCACTTGTAAAACTTTCTGGTCATTCAATGAAGTCGGGAATTAGTTTTTGTAACGATAGTTTATTGTTTAGCCGCTTACATGTGTCACGACAAACAAACATACAAGATCGAAGCTCATTCCGGAATTCTAAAGTCCTTTAAAGTTTTGGCATCGATTGAATGAAAATGGCTTCCTAATTTGTTTCCCAATTGGAACCCTACATGAGACAGAGTGCGTTGAGAATTCTGTCATTTTTATTTATTGTATGCATTTGCTGTGAGGATGTTTCTTAAATACCACATAACAAGTTCCACTTAAACGGAGTGCATAAAAACAGGTTTGAGTATAGTTAGATCATGTTATACTATTTAAGTTTTTCTCCTCTATAATATGTCATGTATATCTGCCTTAATATGTAATTACTTTTCCAATAATATTATGTATTGATCTTGAAATAAAAATTCGATAGGCAAAAAAAAATCCCTTTTTTAAACATAGTTCCATGGCATAAAAAACATTAATATCAACGCGCATCAATCTACTTAAGGGGAAAAATACAGAGGATTTTACCTTTGAGGAGATTATTTTAAAGAGTATTAAATAAGGAATTACTGTAAAAAACGAACTTAACTCATAGGTGCTTTTTCTGAGAGGGTACAAATGTTTCTTGTTAACATTCAATTTAATCATCATTAAGAAAAATAAAATTCTTAATAATAGAGGAATTTCATTGGTATTTGCACACACTTTTTTCCTTAAAAATAAAACTTGGTATAAAAATGATATCGATTTGTAATCCTCTTATGTAAATTTTCTGTAATAAACCAAATGAGAAAAAAGAAAAAAACAAGAGATTATAAAATAGAATAAAAATTGCACATAGCACACAGTTTAAATAGGTATATACAATTCATTGAATGAGTGTATTTTTAATGCTTGTAAAGTAATTATAGACTTGTATAATAAGATTGTCTTTAAAATTAAAAATTTTCTAATCAGATCTCGGGATAAGTGCAGTTTAGTTTTAAGTAGAGGTAATATATTATGCAATTTAGTTTCCCTTCACAAATCTAGTTTCAATGAAAAAGTTTGGATTTTAAAATTTCGTATATATATGAAATCATGCAAATATATAGGTTGTATTTTTAAAACAACAACTCATAAAATATTTTGTGTGTGTGTTCCAAGTTTTTCATCTCCTAAAAATATAATTTTTGATGGAAGAAACATGTCTTGAAAAGTAATAGCCAAGTCCTTAAGAAAAATTGACTAGTGTTGTGACGAAGGAACTAGGAGATAAAATCTAAGTGCATGAAAAAAAATGTCTTTTCCTATTTCCCCACCTGTTTTTGTTTGCTTTTCTTTTGGTCCCCAATATATCTATAGAAGCAATCCTTTACTTGTAGTTCTGTTTCCCTTTTGATGGAGAAGTAACCGAACAGAAGCATTTTCTTAAGACATTGTTCTGGTCATTAGCCAAAGTGTTCAATCCAAGCCAATGCATTTCGTGTATTGGAGTTGAGGAATTGAATTCAAAACACCCAGTGCTATCGTACAACTTCTTCCCTTCAGCTTTAAATCTAATAATTTTCTTCCCTGTAGGTAAACATTCAGTTTTCTCAACAAATTGGATAAACGATGTATGCACTCATTTTTGACATCATTTATTTAAATGAATAAAATGGAATTATGTTTTGCAGAGCAACTCAGACAGAATGTGATATTCGTTCTTTTTTTATGTTGGCATTCTACACATTTTATTTTGTTCTATTAATATACTTATTCCACCAATGCAAATATGTAAGAACTGAAAGGAGCTGAATATTTCCAATTATCCACTCTAATCAGTATGTTAGGATACGAAAAGTTAGACTAAAGGAAAAATCGGGAGAGATAAAACGATTTGAAATGTCATCTACAAAAATGTAAAATCCCTGACACGTTGATAGCTATACGCCAAGGCACTCATTCATAATTTTTTATTTAATTACACTCATAGTAAATTTTAATTCTCTTAATTATTCTTCCTTTTATTCTCACACCTAATTATATAATTATGCAGCTATGGACTAAGAGATAAGCTGAACTCATGTAACCACCCAGTATTTCATGAAAGGGAGTTTGAGCTTCCCTGCGGGAAGCAGGTACTCCAATAATCCATCAACTTATATATATACGCCAAGGCACACGGTTATTAGCCACAACTTTTTTTTACTGCCTTCCCCCCATTTATATTTGGTTTTATGTAAACACACACTAAATGAAACAAAAGATATAATTCTTCAATCTGAGTCTCACTATTTTTATATATAGACACATTTTACTTCAAAAAAATGTATCAAATTGAATTATCCGTGATTGTTAAGTGAGTTCTTCAAATTGAGTAGCAGGCTACCTCACGAGGTTCCCTTTTAAACTAACACATGTGGTTTCTTTCAAGTTTTACTTAAAGTTTAACTGCTACCTTCTTACAATGAAAATGTATTATGAAGATTCATTCCAAGTCACATAAAAGTAAGTGTGAAGACGGATGGATAGATAACTGGTAGTTGAGAAGTTAGATATTAGCAATGCGGAGGATTTCCCTTTGAGTATTGGATTCATCAACTAGTCAGTATTTCGCTGTTTAAACCCATCCTCTTATCAGCTTTGTCAGTCAAGTCTGCTTTAGAAATTTCTCTAATAAACTTTACTGATCGTTTAATCCGAGACCATCAACGTAATCTCGGGAGCTTCTGTCATTTTGTAGAAGCTACAGATCTGAGCGTCAGTAAGTAGTTTAGATAAGTGAAATTTTGATTATTTGAGTATTAGTCGATCTTCATTTTTTCTGAGTAGGGTCAGTTAGTTAAATAAAAAATAGTTAATTTTATTATTCGTGTTTGTAATTATTTCCTTGTGTTCTGTGCCGTGGCAACAGCTCTAGTTGAAATGTCGGGTTCGAGTCGCAATCTTTCGAGTAAGGGGCCATCGGGATTTTATAGTCAAGCTTTGAGGAGGTTCGGTAAAAGTTATGAAGCACCTGTCACTTGTCTGAGTTGCAATAGAGGGGGAAATGTTTAATTTTGCATTTTCAATTCTCATAAAATCTTGGAAATCATTAAATTAGTATGAGTAAAAAATAACGTTACATTTAAAAAAATCCATGTGGTGAAATAGAAGTAACGTAATTTTTAAGAAAAAATAAACATTTAGTATGAATTTATGAAGTTGGTCTTTTGGAAGTTTATTAAAGAAAAAATCCTCGAAAGGAAGAATTTGATATTAATCATTGATAACCTTTTGAAATGGATTACATACGCGTATGTGATTTCAAAATAACATTTATAAAGAATGTTTTCTCTTTTTAAAAGGAGAATTACCAGTAAAACATTCATTTCTTGTAGGTGACGATTAAATATTTGGTGCATTAAGATACAAAAGGGAATATTTAATAAGTTTGAACAATTAATGAAAATAATCATAAACATTAAATCATTCAATCAAAAATATCAAATCTATTATAGTCCAATAAGGAATTCTATATTTTATTTTAGAGATGCATGAGAATTGCCCCTAAAACGTGGGATGATTCAACAGCAATGAACAAAAAAAATGTCGCACTTATACATAATTAATCCTACTTAAAGAAACAGTGACAAATATGACCACATTTCATACGAATACGAACAAGTGTCATTACTAACATGAAACATAAATCCGATAACATAAGACCTACTACACAACATCATGATAATATAACCAGTTGCTTCAAATTTCTTTTCGAAAATCTATAAATTTATGAGAAAATATAGCTTCTCTAAGGTTTCACTGATTTCCACCCTCTTATTTTTTCTGCATTGAAAATCTATTTCATATAGCTTATATATCATCCAGAAATTCCATAGCTCCTTTCTATTGGAACAAGGATTTAGAGAGCCGTTGCCTCATATTTTTATAAACTTTTTATAAGACCAATGATGAAAATTTCATTTTAAAAACAGATAACCAATTGTCACTGTACGCATATACTTATTATAAATGTTTATCACATACGGTTCTAATTATATCTATTAAAAAGATAACAGTAAGTTTAAAATAAAAAAAAATCTTAATTCTGACACACACGATTTTCTATAAAATACGCGAAAACACTCCCGATATTTTATAAATGAGAAAAAACTAACTTTCTACAATTAACACAGAATATCGCACTTTAAAAAAAACTTTTAAGAAACTCATCTATACAGTCAACAGAAGTTACTATGAATTTGAGAAGAAATTAGTGCCTTAGGGTAATAGTCCAAATGCATCTTGGATTCAGTTTGAAAACATTGAACACCCACTTGTACTCAAATCTTGACCTACATACTTGTTATTTTAATATTTTCTCCTTCAGGAAGGAAGGGAAGAAGGTTTTTATCCGTACCGTTTTAGTACACACACACACACACACAAGTTTCATATTTAATTTCCCTCTAGATATTCGTAACGGTGGATTACGACTTTTGATTTGCCCTCGAGCATAAAAGTAAACTTGAATCCGTGAGGTACCTGAGGCAGAAATAGAAAAAAAAATAGAGTTTACCAAGCTATAAATCTCTCATAAATTTTGTTTGAAAAAATCGATCTTTGCTTCATCTCTGGTGAAAGTGCAATGCGAGCATTTAAATAACCTTCAAGCTTAAATATTAACTCTTCCGTGGAAGGGTCAAATTCCTGAACAGAAAAAGTTTTATTTTATGCGACAAAGGTATTTAAGACTGTTTTACTTTAAAAAGCTCAAATAATTACTTAGAAATGTTTTCATTGTATTTTTTTAATTTTGATTTTAAAGCAATGTATTAATTTAGTGTGATATGAGTTTACAATATCCTAAAAGATTTCGATAGAAAAAAATAAAGATGCAAATAAAAAATTTGGAAAAGGAAATCAACTTATGTTTATCAAGATTTTAAACAATGTATACTAATATTTCACGTTTTCACTTCAACATAACCATCAAAAGTACAACATTTCTAAGGTTAAAAAATCTCGTTTTTGCTAGATTCTACAATTTTCAGGGTTAAGGTAATTTATTATGTAAATATAAAATTGTAATGAACTATCAAAACAGTTAATAAAACTAATTTTATGGAATTTCAAGTTTTTAATGAAATCAACCTACTGGAACTGTATTTTTTTTAAGTGGAAAATAATATTAAAGATTAATTTTAATTAACAAGAGAGAGTGAAATTCACAAAATTTAAAGTCATGTATATGTACAACATTTATACTTGAAGTTTCCCAGCAGAATTACGTAGCCTTATTAATGTATTATTTCATTATTACTTGTTGCTATCGTAGGTTTTGTACTACAGAAAGAATTCCTTACATTTTGTTTCATATTTTAAAATTCGATTAATTTAAGGCACAGTGATTCTTAATCCGTGGCACTTTTGTGTGCAGCTCATTTTTTTAAAATTATTAATTATATTCCGAGAAAAAAAAAGAAAATCCTAAATTGAATAATTCGACCACTTTATAGAAATAAACTAAGAGTATTCGGGATATATTTAACTTATTCATTCGTGGATAGATAGAAGTATATTGCAGAAAAGTAAAATCCTTTTAAACTTATTTTGTTAGTGTGTCGCTAAGTTTTGAAATTGATAAAAGTGTACTGCAAATAAATAAAAGTTAAGAATCATTGTTTAAGATAACCGATAACTATTGAAGAATTTTTTTTAAAAAACATTTTTAGGTGCATTGTCAATTATAAACAAAAAATTTTAAAGAGTTTTTTTTTTAAAAAATATAATGTATTAGATAAAATATCACAATTCGGAAATTTAGCCTAAACACTGTTGAAACTCTACATAAAATTGTAATGTAGTAATCTATTTTTCTTTGTATATGCAAGTTATATAATATAATGAAACCGAATCAAAGAAAAAATAGAAAAGTGAACCCAAATCTAAAGAAATATCTAAGGGAATCCAAATCTAAGAAAAAATAGAAAAGTTTTAAAGGCAGGCAAGTTATGGCTAAAACGCGCAGAAATGCTTTTTTACTTAAATTTAAACTTATTTTTTCTAAAAACACCTATGAATAAATTCCTGCATCCAAATGAAAAAAATGTGCTTCATTCCATAGGCTCTATTATTCGAAAAATTGTGTGGAAATCTCTTAGAATTTTAAATATGTTAATAACACAGAATGTTAATATTATAAAATGTTATGAGAAGACTTAATTGAAAAGCATAACGTGAAAAAAGTTGAAATTTCCCAGGATCTTCGGGGACAGACTGTTCCTTGAGTCGGAAAGAAAGTTATGTTCGTTGAGTTGTTTTGCTTTTGATAGCTTTAGAACCGTTAATTCATTTCTTTTCAAAAAACGTCAATCTACTTGACCTATCATTTCTTATTCTCAATTGGAGTTAATAATGAAATTTTACAAGCATATGTACTATTTGGTTTTTCTACTAATACTTTGCAAACTCTGTAGAATTGCTAAATTGTTTCAACATCCAATTCTTTGCCAGTGTCAATTGAAATGTAGCTAATAAGGTCATTAAATAAGGAAATATCTCTCTTTCCGAAATATCATCCACACATACTCCACAGTTCTCAATATTGCGTTTTGAACATTGTGTCTTGACTGATTCAGCTGCATTATCCATTCACTTTTGATCGGCGTTAGAATCGACTTTCAGAATTTTTAACTTTTGCCTTAAGTAGCTGTAGAATAGAACAGCATATCCAAAATGAAAATCAGCTTCTTACTGCCCTACATTCATTTCCAATAAGTCGTAAAACCATATACGAGCAAATTGTTTATTTTGTTGCAAATGTTAAATTTCTTTTTCATGAAGCAAATCCTGTACTGAATACATACGTATTTCTAGCATCCGAACACGCATGCAAGAACAATAAAAAGTTCAAAGATTTCTTTCAAACATATTAGGTAATATTACATTGAAATTACTAACAAAACATTCTTAATGTTCATAATTTTATCCCCACGTATATATATAGTTCAAATGAGCTCAAATGATTTTTAATTTTTGAAAATAGTTATTACCAAGTTCTGAAAAATCTTCTCTAGTAACAAAAGTAGAATCAGTTAAAATTTCAGTAACTTGTGTTCCGAATGTCCAGGTCCTCCCGTTGGTGTGGTGTGGTAGTTAGGAGAGGGGGTGCCAGCTCAGGTGTCGTCCACGTCACTTGACCATGGTTCAAAATTACGTGGTCCGTCGCCAAAAGCCCTCGTGCAGCTGAACAGTGCGACGTTAATCTTCACTCACTCACTCCGAATGTCCAGAATTAAACTAATTTCCCCCAAATTTTCGCTTTTTGTTCCATAGCTTTTCTCATGTCCTATTATTAATGGAATTTTACATGAAAACTACAGAAATTCAAATTTATGTCTCTCAAAACAAGCAAAAGTTAGTTAGCTAAGCAGGCACAACAGTGAATACAAAACATCATGTGAACAGAGTTGTTACCTAATTCTTGCCAAGAAATAAATGCAAAAAATATGTAGGTTAACGATAGCAACATGAAAACTATTAAGAAAAAGATCTCAGGGGAACATCAAAATATCGCAGATTCAAGACCACTTACGACTTCAGTGAGTGAGTGAATATTAACGTCACTCTATTCCAGCTACTCGTTTGAGCTCTCAACAGATTTAACGCATGCATCCCCCCACCTTCACGCGGGTCACTTGCGGTACTACGCTGGAACTCATGTCACGCAGGCCACGAATCCGTTACCTCGATCACTAGGCTACCGCGGCCACGCTTTCGACTTCAGAAAAATGGCTCAGGTTTGGAATGCCCCATCCAGTATAATTTATAGCTTCAGACAAAGTATTTTATAATCATTGAAACATTTTTCTTAAAGCACCTAAATACCAAATGTAAACTGTTTTAGAATAAATAAATAAATAAATAAATAAAAAGGTCAATGTGTGTGTAGTAGAAAACCAATGTTTTCGATGTATTCGGATACCAAAATAGTTTTTATTATACTTTGGTCCTGTTTATTTTTTTTTTTGTAAACAAAAAGGTTTTGAAATCCTTTTATTTTTATTTCTACAAGTTCTAACTAATATTTTGAACAATCCTGAAGTGTTTCTTGCATTATAAGGAAATATTTAAGTATCTATTCTTTTTTTTAAAAGGAAATTATCCGTGTTGTTTTTTTAAAATCTAAAAAGATGCATTGGATCATATACAACGTCACAAAGCCTCAATTATTAGTCTTTAACGTAATCAAAAATTGTACACCTTACTTAAAATCTGAAAATAGTTGCATATTTTATCCTAATTCTAATCAGACACTTTTAGTAAGTCTTATAACTATCAAATAAAGTATTCTGTTTCAATTCATCTCAAGCAGAAAACTAAATAACTAATATACATTTTATGTGCGTGACATCTAAGTAAGTCTAATATTTAGAGGACACGCACATATAAAAAATTACCATTTTATAAAAGTATAACTACGATTGATATCTAGGTAGTATTGGTTTAGCTATAATTTACTAAAAATTTCAGACAAAATGATATTTTTGTCTGCAAAATTAATGTAGATGGTCGGCTGAGTGTTTTTTTTTCACGAAAGTGCTTTATTTAGAGGAATTATTTGTACTTTGGTAGCTCAATGGTTATAGTCGCGAACTAGTAGTTTGCGTTGTCCTGTCCAGTGGTGGATACGAGTACTGGTGCCAACTGATGACTCGCCGTGTAGAGAAGCTATTGCACCAAGGCTCAAAGTTTTTACGTTGGCATGGTGTAGAAGTTTATAGAGAAATAGGTGTCAGTTCAGGTCTTTATTGAACCAAAACTACGAAGTCCGCCACCAATAGTCGTCTTGCAACTACAAAATACGTCGCTTGTAAAAAATTCATTTCAAATTACACAACTGGCAATAAAATATTCCTTAATCATACAAATAATTGTTACAAAAGCATATCTGTAATTTAGAAGAAGGGAGAGGAATATATATACATATACATACAATAGTGGCCATAATTGTGGACACTTTTTAAAATTTTATTTTTTTAATTTTATATGCTTATAGAAAATGCTACGTTGCACAAAATGCAAAGTCTTTTATATTATTTTTAAAGGGAATTTAATTTTGAATTCAATGCAAGAAACAAAATTTAAATCTTTGCGAAACAAAAAAAAAATAATGATCGCAAATGAGTGATCAGTGCTTAGTGGGTTAGCCTTTATTTTTAATTACAGCTTCACATCGATGTTTCATTTAGCTGAAATTAGTTTTAAGCTCTTCCTTAATTATTACATGATTCCGGGAAAGAAACAATTATATCTTCAATTAGTTCTTTTTTTATTTCATGAGTACCTCATTCAGACTAGAGTTTTCAAACGGTGCCACAAGTTTTCGATAGGATTGCGGCCAGAATAACAACCCAATGATCTTTGAACGATACCAGTCTTTAGATTACTTTACTGTGTGGTAAGGAGCAGAATCTTGATGAAAAATAAAAAAAGCATTGATAGTATATATATTCCTGATGGAAGTTAGAATTTTGTGTTCACCGTTTTATATACCATCCTGATGCTATGTTGAAAAGTTGAACAACTTCTCAGCTAATTCCCTTCAAAAGTTAATCAATTCCATAATCTTTCCTAAGATATGTGTACATGCAATTTATTCCTATTTAAATCAATGCTTCTTGGTGCATCGTTTTTTGTGTCATAGAATACATGTATCATTCTCATCAATGTTTATCCATTCTAAACTGAACAAAAATAGAATTCATTCTATTTCCAACTAAAAAACATTTGCGTCTACAATGAATTATTTATCACATTTCCAGTAAAACGTAAAAGTAATAAGAGAGGGGAAATATCAAGTCAATGCGACATTTCAGGTATGAACAGGATTTGTTTAGGAACATAATAATGTAGAACTCTGAGAAAGATCACTGTTCCGTTCTTTACGGTGAAAGTATAATCTAAGAAAATTGTCGTTTTGTATTTAAAAATGGCTAGGTATAATTATAAGTTAATCCAGTGTTTCTCAAAGTGTGGGGCGCGCCCCCCTGGGGGCGCGATGACCCTATAAGGGGGCGCGAGCGTATCGAAAATTTAAAGATTTTTTTTTTAAAAAAATAACCAGAAAGAGAAGTAAAATGCTTTCTTCCATAATAAAAAAAATACACACAACACTGACATAATTTATGTTTATTATCTGGCTTTTTTCCGTCATCAAATAGCTATCTTTGAATCCAAAACCAAATTAAAAAAAAAAACATTTTCTTTTATTTGCTGTATTTCCTCAATGAGAGATTTTTTTATTACGTTTTACATAAAATATTACTCGTTAAATGAAAAAACGAAACCCAGACCCTGAGAAAAATTCTAAGATAAACAATTCACCACTGTAATTATTATTGAAATACTGTACATTAGTTGTAGAAAAAGAAAAGCAAGTCATGATTCACTTTTCAGCCAGGCTGCATAGTACGTTTGCTAATCATTTGATTGACCTTCAATCTTATGGTATGGTTATCAATATTAGTTCCCTCCCGTCTTTTATGCGTTTGCTTTTCGCTTAGGGAAATTGTAAATAATTGAGTTTTGCGATATTTGGAAAAGAATTGATTGGTTTAACATTTCTGTAGGATAATTGAAACGTGTCTGATTTGCGTCCTTTATTATGGTCTTGTACTTTTGAATCATTTTAGTTCAGTTTTATTGGATTTTTTCTCAAATCAAAGAATTTAATAGTCCTTGAAAGAAGGTAAGTATACTTTCTATAAATTAAAATATTCACTAGAATTACGATTTGTATCGTGTACAGTAAAAATAATTCTAAACAAATGATTGGGGTGACTGAGTCCCCCCGCACAACCATTAATGTTAGTATCGAGTACACGCCTGCTCCCGGGTTAAAACATTTTGAAGTTTTCTCGCTTTAATTGTTAAAAAGTAACACAATTATTCTTCATCGGAATTTTATATTCTTTTTCATAATTTAACATTAATTCTAAATGCTAATTGTGTGAGGTTTAAAATTACAGTTCTTTTAAACAGTTATTTACAATTATAGCATTTATCTAAAAAAAAAAATCATTTTACATTTTTGTATACAATGTCGTGCACACAGTTTTACTCTTACAGTTCAGCTATTATATCAAGAATAATGTTTTATTTTTTAAAAAAATGAACTCGTGAGAAGAGTCGGTGTTTCAGCCAGTATACGTTTGATGTATCAGTACTGAAGAAGGTATTTTATAAATAATTTCTTATTACTGAATTTGGCCGCGGTGTAGCCGAGTGGTATAGGTATCGGATCGTGGCTTGCCTTGTCATGAGTTCGAGCCCAGTACCACTAAAGACCCGCCGTGTAGGGCAGCGATGCACGTTAAATCTGTTGAGAGCTGAAAAGTTTTCCCGTTGGTATGGTGTGACGGTTAGGAAAGAGTGGTGCCAGCTCAGGTGTCATCCACGTCACTTGACCATGGTTCAAAATTACGTGGTCCGTCGTCAAAAGCCCTCGTGCAGCTGAACAGTGCGACGTTAATATTCAATCAATCAATCTTATTACTAAATTAAGAACAAGTTTAATAATTATTAGCTACTTCCATGGGCTTGTCTTACAGAGCAAAGTTTTTGAAAGGAGTTTTAAGATAAGAAATTGACCCTCTGAGTTCATTTTCTATATTTAGCTGATATCTATATTTTGTCATCTAAGCAACCACCGCATTTTGTAATATGTTCCAATTTAAAAATCAGAGAAAGGAAAAATAGTGATTATCCTATTACTTAACTTTTTTTGCTTAAAAGTAACATTTACAAAATTTAATACTTATGTCTTGAATTTGTGCGGTTTATAATAAATATTGTTGCTTTATCGTAAAAGTGTATTATTATTGCATTCAGTAAATTATTATGTATAAGGGGGGCGCGATAAAAATTGTGATTGAAAAGGGGGGCGCCAGTATTGAAAGTTTGAGAAGCACTGAGTTAATCACAAATTAAAAATTTTAACTCTGCAAAATGGTTCCAAATACACACTCAGGAACATTGAAAATAGCGACCCAAGAAGAAAGCATCGGATTGAAATGAAATTTAATACACATAATAACACAGATGAGAGATTCACTTGATCTCAAAAACAAGACAATTAAGCGAATACAGGGTGTGCAACGACATAAATACTGTGCAACATCAATAGCGCGTTGGACCACCTCCAGCTGCAATATATGCCACCACACGGTCCAGCATTGAGTTGATTAAACATCTTATGTTGTCCTGAGGCAGATGGGCCCACAAATCTTGAACAGCCAACTCTAAATCATGTACAGTGTGACACGATGGCATCTGCCGTTTCAGCTGATCCCACACGTGCACTACAGGGAACAAATCGGGGGAGTGGGCTGGCCATGGAAGAGTCTGAAAATGACGTAGGAAGTCTTGAGCAACTCTTGCTGTATGCAGACGAGTATTATCTTGCTGGAAAATTGCCCCTGGGAGACCATTTAGGAAAGTTCCTACATGGGGTCGAATAATATCATCAACGTACCGTTAGCCCATTAAGGTTCCACACATCACAATTAAAGTGGACCGGCTATCATAGGCTATGGCTCCCAGACCATTACACCAGCTGTGCGAGCAGTGTGACGTAGAACAGTGTGGGGAGATTGTATCGCTCACCAGGGCACCTCCACTCCCGTACACGGTTATCATCTGTCCCCAAAACAAACCGGGATTCATCACTAAACACAACCTTTTGCCAATCTGTGACATTCCACATTGATCTGGCTTGGAACCACTGTAGACGCAGTTGCCGATGTTCCGGTGTTAAAGGGAGTGCACGGAAAGGTCGTTTGGATTTAAGATTTGCTTCAGCAAGGTGTCTGGAAATTTTTGTGGAACAATTGCTACGCCTACGTCTGCTCGTATCGTTGAACGAGTCACCGTGGGGTCCACAAGTGCTTGCCGCACGATCTTTCGATCGTCTCTCCTCATGGTCTTCCTGGTCGCTCCAGACCCGGTTTTCCACGCGTGGGTACCTTCTCGTGTCCACTGATCCCAACAATTCCTAACGGCACACTCCAAACGATACACCTGGCCAGCAACACGGTGCGTCGACCAGCCTGCAGTTTTAATCCCGATGATCAGGCTTATCTCAAACTGGCTTAACTGTGAGAAATGTCTTTTAGCACGTTTACCTGGCACATGTTTCGCTTACCAAAATATTCCTATAATCGGCGGGTAATCGTCACGTTTATGAATCTTCGAATTTGCGCTGGCTTATATAGCAACCTCTTCCTGATTGTAGCGCCACCTCGGCGTGTATGAGTATGCATATTGGCACAAAACTTGGATCATTTACATATCACATCGTGCAGAATTCCTTTCTTCAAATTTTCATGAAGGAATGCAAATTGCTACAATAAATATCAGGTTTGTATATACTATGCGTTCAATTGGAAGAGGGGCAAAAGTTGGGAGAATGGTTTGAAACATAATGAATCTTCCGCAACCTCCTACAAGGTTTTCTCCTGACGGTAAGCGAATTTTAAATGCTGCAAAACTTGTTTACGTGGACTCGATTCAAAATGCTGTGAAGGAAGCTATTTTTGAAAATGAAAGTAATAAAAAATATTAAACTGCTGTAGCTGTAGATGGAACATGGCAGAAGCGCAGTTACACATCATTGAATATAGTGCTCTGTTTCTGTGACCAGCATTGGTACAGGTAAGGTGATAGGTGTTAATATTGTTTCGAAATATTGTATTTGTAAAAACCTGCCTTTTCCTCAAAAGGATTGTAAAAGGAATTTCGTAGCATCTAGTGGATTGAAGGAAATTCCAGGGGCATCTAGAATTTTTCAATGATCATTATATTTGTATAATGCCCGACATATTACTTACTTAGGGGATGGGGATTACAAATCATTTGATGCTATTAAAAAGAAAAACATCTATATATATAGAGAGGAATATCCAATTGAAACATTGGAGTGTATTGGGCATGTAATAAAGCGCATGAAAACAAGATTACGCTGTTTAAAATTTAATTAAAAGAGTAAATCTTGTCAGACGGTAAGCGTTTAAGTGGAAACAATCATTTGAGTGAACATGAAATGGATAATTTACAGTCATACTTTAGGTTAGCTATTTTCTTATTACTGAATTTGGCCGCGGTGTAGCCGAGTGGTATAGGTATCGGACCGTGGCTTTCCTTGTCTCGAGTTCGAGCCCAGTACCACTAAAGACCCGCAGTGTAGGGCAGCGATGCACGTTAAATCTGTCGAGAGCTGAAACATCCTCCCGTTGGTGTGGTGTGGTAGTTAGGAGAGGGGTGCCAGCTCAGGTGTCGTCCACGTCACTTGACCATGGTTCAAATTGCGTGGTCCGTCGCCAAAAGCCCTCGTGTAGCTGAACAATGCGACGTTAATATTCAATCAATCAATCAATATTGGGTTAGCTATTCGGAGAAATCACAACAGCGTTTAGAATATGTGGCAAGCTACCTGGGCCATTTTTTGCATAAGCTGTCAACAGATGAATATCCTCAACGTGGTTTTTTTTTCCCTGTAGGTGTAGATTTATGGTGTGGATACAAAAAGGTTGAAGCATCAGGAAAGTTTTACAAACATAAAATCATTCTTCCAGTGGCTGTTGTAGAAGCAATGCATCCTATTTTTAGAGATCTTTCCCATCCCAATCTTTTGAAAAAAAAATTTACATGGGAAAACACAATGCCCAAATAAAAGTTTTCAATATGTCATTTGGTCACGTGTTCCCAAATCAACATTTGTACAGATTGAAACACTTTCATTTAGTGTCTGTGATGTTGTTTGCACTTTTAGTGTTGCTTATGCTTCAAAATTAAAAATGCTTCAAAAATGGGAGTAGAACATGGGGAATATTCAGTAAGTGCTATGAAAGTTCTCGATAGGGAAAGACTAATAAAAGCAATTTATGCGTTTTTAGGACGATCCAAGAAAAGAAAAAAAGAATATAATATTTTTAAAAAATAAGGAAAAAAATAGCTATGGTGCAGCCTTTTTTGATGAGGTAAGGCTTTATACAAAAGCTCCTTTTTCTAAAAACTATAATTTTAAAATTGTGTATTTTTATAAATCTACTGTATGCAATGACTGGAAATGTTTACTTTATATTTCTTATATATGTGCGTGTATAATTTCGAATATTCCTCCGCCATTTAGCTAGAAAGCAGATGGAGCACAGAAAATGACGTTTTATTAAATTCATAATTGGACTCTGCAAAAATTATATTTTTAAAGAAGCTGAACAATTGATTTTTAAAATTTGACTTATGTATAAAGATAAATGTTTATTTAATGCACAGACAAAATTTTAAGCTTTAGTGTTCAAAGAGTATCCTAGTAAAAGGTACAAAATATACCTCAAATGCAATGTCAGTTTTCTTTGCAAAAAACTTGTTAAATACATAATTTTTTTGTTTAAAAACATAAAAACTGTTTTCTTGTGGTTGTTTTCTATATCATTTATCTAATATTTGAAGAAACTTTTTAATTCTGATCTTTGAGAAATTGTGTTTGCTGTGAACTTATAAAACACTTTGAAACTTTTTGAAATGTCGTATAATAATGCATTACCAAAACCACACTTTAACGTATTGACACATTTTCACATGGTATTTATGATACTTTATAGTCAACTTTGATGAGGGTAATGCATCCAAACTGAAAATTCTTCATAGATTGATACAGAATTTGAGGAAAATGCTACAAAATATCTCGATAGATTAAACATGAAGAATGCTATACAGATATTTTCTGAGAAATCGAAGTAAAATAAAAAAGTAAGTCTTAAAAGTAATGGAAAATAAGCTAATATTAAAACTGGGCAAATATAGATTGTAATTAATAATTATTTTGATAAAGTGATATTTTATATTAAAAATACAATTTTCTCAAAATGTTGTTTTTAAAACTGAGGGTACTTTTTCTTAGAATCTGCTATATGAATACACATACAGTTTTAGTGCATATTAGTGATATGTAACTATATATACTGAAGTGAGCTTTTTGAGATATTCCCAAAATATTTTGCTAGAGAGCAGTTATCGTAACAAAAAAAGTAGCAATTTTCAATAAATTATTAATGATTAGTTAAAATTTGTTTTTGAAAAAACTGAACAATATATTTGAAAAATCTCACTTCAGTATAAATATAAAAGTCTAAACAATATATATACAACACTTGTGAAGTTTTTACATTTTATAGTTTCTGAGAAAAAGGTACATAAAAAAGCTCAATTTTACATTGTCAGTATAGAGGGTGAGTGAATGAGTGAATATTAACGTCGCACTGCTCAGCTACATAAGTGCTTTTGGCGGCGGAGTTCGTAATTTTGAACCATGGTCAAGTGACGAGGATGAGACCTGAGCTGACACCACCTTCAGTATGCGGTGTACCAACACCCTTAAGATATTTTAATTCTGCTTGAAGATTCTCTGATCATATTTGCATATTTTTACAACTTGCCAGCAAGGGTCTGATTTTAACTTTTTTCGGACATTTGAGCCAATCAACTGTTCCAGATAAGAACAGGTTGCAAATGTCTGAATTTTCGTTTTCACTTTCTCGCTTGCTTGTCAAGAGCTAATTAATCGTTAATCATTCTAAAAGTTACAATAAAGTATGTGACGAACCTGTACGGAACCTTTACACTAATATTTTTAGGCGTCTTTTTGGGGATTATAAATTCGTGTATATTTCCAATCAACTCCAAAAGGTGAACGGGATATGCAAAGTAGATAGAGTATTTAAGTCGAGCGTTGTAAGCTAAGCAAGTATGAAGGCTATTGAACCAGCAACAGTAACCTCAAATTTAGAGGATTCCAGGAGATTACGTTAGTGAAGACTTATTGCTGCTATTCTACGGAAGAACTAGAAAGTTGATATACCAGCGGTAAATATAATTTATGTACGCTTAAAATAAGCGTTAGTTTAGTAAAATTAGTTAAAGTTAATGAAAGAGCTAATGATTCGAGTACGTGTATTTCTCTGACCTCCTATTTCGGTAGACCTTACATGATCTTGAGCATAATTATTAATTAATTTCATAATTCGTAATTTAATATAAAAGGTAAATCCCTATTATTTGACGTAACATAGAAATATATGTTATTAGAGTTTTTCTTGAGACTTGATATAATAAATACAAGTTATTATACAAAAGGGCTCTTAGTGATTCTTTGCTTCATATTAATCTTGGTGTCCAGGGTGAGACCCAGGGGGGTCTTCACAAGTACTTTTAAACAATTTCTATGATGTCCAAGATGTAATCAAGTAGCTTCGTCTGCTCGGGATTGTAATATTAATTGCTAGTTTTGTTTACTAACACCGGTTTTGATTCAAAAGGAAAGTTACTGGTGATGCACTTCGTAATTTTAATCTACGGTCAACTGAGGAGAACAGCAAGCAGCCAATGCTCGGAACTTCCACACCACGCAAACGAGATAACTTTTGAGATTCAACAGATTTAACATGCAACCGATTCTCTACAGGGGGATACTTAAAGTGGAACAATTGTTTTATTAAAAACTATTGACTTAATACACTTGCATGGACATGTTCTTAGGACTTTTAGCTTGTGGTTTCGTTTTGAGTTTTTTGTGTTGGTTATATATATATACACTATAAGACTCTGGGATTTTTAAGTACAGTGGAACTAGGGATTGCAATATCGAACCAAAAGTTCAATACCGGTATTTGGTACTTCTTAGAAGTGGTTACCGGTTTTAATACCGGTAATAGAAATTTAAGAAAAAGAAAGAAAACACTATGGACGTTTCTTTGTTTTACTTGCCAGTTTTATTGGAGAGTCTAAATATCACAAAGTAATTTTTAACTTTTAAATTATAACAGTATATAAAGAATCAGAAAAAAGTAAAGGAACATCTTATTTAAATCACAAAAAAGTGTGAATACTACTATTCAGTCTGTGGTACTATTACAAATTTTCGAAATGGAATCTTAAAAAAAAACAATGTATCAATTGTACTGTCATTAAGCCTGGAACGTATTTTTGTGCAAAAATTACCAGCTGTAGAAAACGCTCTTCTGACATCTACTACGCTAGTTGCAATGCGCTGTTAGCAATGTGCGATATACTTTTTCCATACACACAAGTATTTACCTCTAAATCTCTCATCTTCAATTAAATCGATTTCTCTTCGGGTGGTTTGGGATATAGTTGCTTGGTTTGTTGAAATTTTTATAATTATCGCTCATTCTAATTTTTATTCAAGGGGCAATTTCTTTTCACTATTGATATTCATCATCTTTAATAACATTTTTTACATTGTGCCAACATATTATTTTCATCATATAAATAATGAAACTAAACCGAAGTATTATCAACTGATTTTTAATGTTCTTTAAAGTTATTCTTATTTATTATTATGGGTTACTTTTTATGAGTATATATAAGGAATCTGAAAAATATTTTGAAACTAAACTATGATATGCAAATAAAATGGGAATAACAAACTTAACAATTTTTAAAAAAATATATAGAACTATTACGCATTTTCGTCACAAGTACAACCTTCGCTTCTCAGATACGAATACCTGACTACAAAATGTGCGAGAGTGTAGCATAGCTCTGAGCTGTAATGGGATAGTTTTGGCCTTGGGTGATTCACATATTTTGTAAATTCTCTTGATTGTACGAAACAACTTTGTATTTGCAGTTTAATTAATTTATCCCTTAGGGAGACATTGTAGTAACAGGTGTTGACGGATGAAGAATGGCAGATGAGCTTGGATAAGTTATTCCTCTTTCAACGAGAACTCAGTTAAGAGTAGTGTCTTTAGTTCTATTTATCAGAGAGATGTAATTTATGTCTATATTTTTAAGTTCAGATTAGTAGTCTTTTATCCTGTTATATCTGGAAATGAAAAAAAAATCAGCTGATGGATTTAATGAGTTGTTTTAGAACCAGCAAGGAAAAATAATAACAACTTAATGAGCGGAATATAGACGTTTAATATCACCTTCTGAAATAGATGTAAAATTATTTCATTTATTATATATTTTATTCGTGATGCAATTACTAAAACTATAACATAAAAACAAAAAATTATACCATTTTGCTATGTTGGCGATCGCTGAACATATAGTAGAAATAATTTTAAAAATTTCTAGTAAATACCAAAAAACCGGTATTTAAACTTGTGAATACCGGTATTTCCAAATTGTACAAATGGCTCAAAATACCAATATTCGGTATCCCGGTATACCGGTATTGCAATCCCTAAGTGGAACTGAATTGTAATCAATAACCTCAAAGAATTTTTGTACGATTATGATTTTAAAAATATTTATATGTTCCTTGCTCAGCAGCTCCTTTATCATTTTGCTGTTTTCAAGTGTTTAAACTTGGTTGATCAATAACGCGGTTCACACACACACAAATGTTAACTCAAGTACTAAATAAGGTTAACTAAACGTGTTATTAAAGCATAAATTGTTGCTACAATGTCTAACTCTTCAGCATAACGATTAAATCATAACGAGGTTCAAAGTAAAAAATATTTTACACCAGTTCTACATAGCGATAGATATATGTATTTGTACATCCGTGTGAGAATATAGTTAGTAAAATTTTTAACTCAAAAAGGAATTGGTCCTTAGTAATTTTTCCACGACTCAAAAATGATTGAACAAAAAGACTTATTTCAGGGAGTAATCCATAATGTTCTCATGGCATGCTATTCATCAAACAGGAATCAGAAGCATCGAGAGACTCTGATTAGTAAACTGGACCGCAGGTAAAGACTTTTCTTTTTAGTATCTTCAGCTCCGTTTTTTTTCTATCTTATACCTAAGTTTCCATTAATCTTCTCCATACCGAAGAAGTCATTCTTATTAAATAAGTAAGGGATATTTTGGAGGAAATGTCAAGTCTGATGATTACTTACTTAGAAGTATATTTTTTTCTTTTTAAAATTTAACAAGAAGAAACCTAATCATTTTAACATTTGGTGAGGATTGAATAATAGTATTTTTATTTAGAAATGAACTATATATTTTGATGTAACACATGAGAAATATTAATATTAAAAGAAAGAAATATTCACTGACTTGCACGAATGCATAAATAGCAAAACAAAAATTTAAAAGAGGATAAAGTAGACTATTCTCATTCGAGTGCAACATAAAGTACGAGTAAATTACCTAGTCTTTAAAAGTAAGTTAAAACGTAAGTTTTTTCTACCCTTCTGTAACAGGAAATACCATTTTTCGGTAAATTTATCTCCACAATAACTACAATGTTTGGAAGGTGAGATAATACAAGTTTACATCTGATACCGAATCTTGCCAATAAGTGAATAAAAACCTGTAAATCATATGATTGACAAAGACTCGAGTGTGTGTGGTTGCGGTAGAAAAATAATCTTCATTTATTCAAATCATGATGTGCATTCATAATAGCTATCAAATAAATTAAAACCAGCTAAAGGTATATTTCCAGTGAAAATAGCCCGCACACACAGATGCATATATGCACTGCTAAAATAGAAAACACTTTTGTGTCTTACGACTATCATTTCAAAATAAACATAACTTATTGTTCGTTGCTGCCTCTCTGCAAAGTTTCTTCACTCACTGAGTACTTTTTGGTGTTGCATTTTCCCGTAGAAAAGAAAAATAATAGTGTGTATAATACTTATAGAATTTTCTATTCTAAGTAAAATATTTAATGCTAAGCATTTCATTGCTTTTTGCGAAAACTGAAATTTTTCAGTGCTTTAAAGGCAAGTTATTATAAAAAAGGAACTTTAAGCTCCAAAATACTTCCATAGAGCAATTAAAAAACATTAGTGTTAATTTAGAATATCCAGCTGTTATAATAATTATCTGACACCTGCATAAGTTATTAATGGATAAAATTAATAATTTAATTCAAAGCATTTAAAAGCAATTTTACAGGGATATTATTAAATAAAATTTATGACTCTAACTTTCGAAGTTATTAATTTGTTCTGAACATTTCACTTACTCGAAAAAATCAACCATTAGCTCCAAGATAGTTACGGAAGAGTAATTTCCGACTGTAATATATGTATTGCGAAACCTCATTACAAAATTCCTTCAAGCCCTCATTGTTCTCCATTGCATTTCTCTTATAAATAAATTACTCAGAATACATTCCTATGCGTCTAGTTTTCGAGCAATTAGCACTTTATATCTCCTCCATTTGCACTGTAACAAAAAGACCTTTTAATCATTTCAAAATGGTATTAGTACAGGGAGCTAATCAGAAGCAGAAATGTTGCATGGAAGCAGCTTTTCTGAGAATCAGTTTCAAAATGATAGGACTAAGAACTAAACACGGAACATTCCAGCGAAATTTTAATAAATTAACCTCCGTTTACTTAATAAATTATTAGGTTTGAAAATGCTGCAGTAAATAATTTTGTATTGGAAAAAAATTGCGATATATAAAGACATTTTTCATTATAGACTTATCATAAATATAATATTAGAATTCGAGTATAAAAATGAGTTTTTAGCTTTTTTATTTGTTACATGAAAAATTATTTTTTTTAAAAATTTAATATACTGCATGGGTTATCCAATCTTACCAATGCATTTCAAATGCATGGACTATTTAAAGTGTTGAAATGAAATATCGTAACACTGTTTAAACTTAATAAACATCGGGACACTTAAAATGTCTAAATTTCGTTGATTGTTTATTTTTGGAAAATGAATTATTGATATTTCATGAAATATATTTTGCATATAACGAGCAAGCCAGGCAAAGAATTCGAATTTGCAAAATAATTCCAACATTTACTCAAACAATAAATAAAATATAATTTTAAATTATATTTTAAAACCTTTTGAAATCAACTAGTGTGTTAAGATTACTTTTTAAATCAAATGATTTGTCACTGAGCACACACACACACACACATACGCAAGTAAAAAGAAGCAAGTTTATACTTGGTTTTCATACTAATTCACAAAAGTAAAGAATTTCGAAAAATTAGAACATGCCATTGTTTTAAATACTCTATACGATTACATTAAAATATACCGATAACACAATGCTGTTATAGTGGAGTAAGAAAATAAACAATCGCTAAATTTCCTTTTAATTTTTTAAATTCCTTTTTTATTCCTTTTGTTCAAGTTTTGGGTCATTTGATGTACTAAATGCCATTGAGAAAGAATAGTTTCCCCATGGAGCTTAGAAACTGGCATTTTGTATTACCTTTCAGGAGTGCAAAAAAATCTTCATCGAGAAACCCCTTGTTGTTTTTCCTAAAGTTTTCCCAGCTCGCTATCTCATTTACAATATAACCTTATTGGATCGCTCCTCCTAATATCAATTCATTAGCCAAAATCCTACCTTTAGGTATTTGAGGTGTAATGGCCTTCTTTGGCACAAAACTAACCGAACGAAAGTTTCAGAAGTTTACTAGGAAAAGATTAGAAAGAGTTTTCGTAAAAGTATAAATTATTCATGGGAATGCTGCTCATGCCGGATATTGTGAAAATACGCAAATGTTAAAAGTGGAGAATCGGAGAAAGAATTTTATAAGATAATTACCTTGCTTTTGTGTGTGTTAAATCTCTTTAATCAAGGGAATTTAAATTGACTAGGTTATTATTGTTCAGTTAGACTGAAAAACGTATTACCTTTAAGTACTTAAAGGATTTTCAGCCATCTCCTATTCGTTTTCTACTTACAAAATAAGACAGCCTTGCTACCCCCAAAATAAAGTACACATTTACGAAAAATATTCCTTCTAATGCGAGCATGATGTCCTGTTAAATTTAACCAAAATCCTTGTTTAATTTTAAATAGAATTCGTATATATCTCATTGCGCTATGTTTACTTTAAACAGATTTAAATTGAATATTTATTCAGAAAATGTGTTAATTGCATTTATTTAGAATGTATATATATACATGTATTAGAAAAGGGACTAAAATTCTGCAAACTTAAAGTTTCCTTTTAGTGTTTATTCTTGTTTGAGAAAAGGTAAGCAGAGGTTAATGAAGACATTTCGTGTAAAATTCCAGGAAGAAATTAAACTTATTCGGATTAGAATTTCCAAATAAATGCGTTAATACGTACTGATTAATTTTAATATATAAAACATGTTCCACAAAGTAGAAAATTTCCTCTAATCTTTAAACCGAGCATTATCCTATTTAAGAAACCATTTTTACTAAACTGATATCAGAATATTAAATCTTCAATTAGCGAGTAATATCTGCTTTGAATAAAGCAAATCTGTCGATAATATTAGTTTTCATTGAAAATTATGGTCTTTCAATCAGAATACGAAAACTGAGTAAATATGCTTAACATAAATTCATGCATTTTACATTAATTTCAAGAATTTTTTGATAATTTATAAGAGAATTGTAAAGAAAATCATAGATAACATTCCTTAGTAATATGTGGTTATTTCTAAGTATATTTTTTATTAGATATTTGTTTCTTACGCACAATGATGTAACACTTGTTGATGTTTCATAAAAAAGAAAAATGTAATTTTAGTTACAGCCGAAGAGTGAAATGAAGGAAAGAAATATTATTTTCATTCATTCATTTCATAGATGCAAAATAATTTATTAGTTGAAAAGTTTTGATTGTATTTGTAAAGATCTTGTCAGGATTTTATATGTAAACTGACCTTTCTGTCAAATTAATTTCATGTTTGATGATATTCTTGTCTAGTGATTTAGGTGGTCAAATAATTCAGAGCCTTTTTGAAAGGGCTAATCAAACTAATTTCTAATGAATTTGCTGGCATGATTCTTTGCTATTGTGTGAAGTTCTATTATTGCTTAGGTACATGAAATCCATGAATGGCTGAAAATGAACATAACCATTTGCATTCTATGACTGTTTCAGTTTCATCAAAAGTCACAGCCTATGCCATGTTATAACTTTCCACATCATTATAGAGCCATCACCATCTTGCACAGCACTTTATTGACAACTTAGGCTAATAAGCTCGTGGAGTCTGAGCCACATTAGAACCCGAACATCAGTTCTTACCAATAAGAATTGTTACCTATAGTATTTTAATCGTATTTCCAGTCAATAGGGTCCAAACAAAAGGCCCATGTGCGCAGAAAGGGTTCTACAGTCAACGGAATGTTGTGATGCACTTCAGTCTATCTTTCGTTGCTAGGTTCCATTCACATCAAAGCCCCCTGCAGTGTTCTCATTTGTACACACGTCTGTCTTATATCTTGGATTGATTTTCACAACTATTTGATGCTGTGTTTCTAGACTGTTAGCACTGACTACTGTACACAGACGTCGCTGATTTCGGTCATTAACTAGACACGGTTGATTGCTGTTTCATCCATGGGAGTAGATAATGCCTGAAATTAAAACCTTGGCATATTCTTAATATTAGGAATTTAAGAATATTGAGTTCACACATGAACAGTTTCCGAAAGAAATGCCTCTTGTATTTACACTGCTGGCCACACAAAAGGCAACACCAAGAAGGGCCAAAAATATCACAGTGAAATTTATTTGGCAGATAACATGTTGTACAAAGTTCAAACGATTAAAATTTCTGCCTTTTGTAAAGTGTGGATGATGACAGCATCAGTAGTTAGTGTAGCCGCCATTGTTGGCTATAATCGCTCCCACACATTTCGGCATACAATCAAAGTGGTTTTGTATGTGTTCTTGGAGTACAGCAGTAAATGTGGCTTCCACATATTTCCAAAGTTGATCTGGTGTATCCCTCACCAGTCGTTGTGCAAGCATAGACCACACGTTTTCGATTAGCGATAGATTGGGAGAACAAGTAAGCCAAGCAAGCAATTCAATATGATGGGTAAAAAAGAACTCTTGAACATTGCATTCCACGAGTGATTGTGCATTACTCTGTTGGAATATGACTAATGGCAAGCTCTGAATGTATGGGAGGACCACACACACTTCTGAGGTGTAAAGCTGGTTGCTCAGTGTACCGGCAATGCATACTACAGAGGTGCGGCTGTAAAATTCAATACCACCCAAAACCTTTATATCGGGTGCAGGACCAGCGTGGCAATGCATAACGCAACATTTCAGCAGCCTCTCACCCCAGTGTCTTAAAACTCGAATCCGACCATCGTGATGTTGCAGGCAGAAGCAGGATTCACCAGTAAACACAATGTTGTTCCATTCCGTTGTCCACCATTGGCAGCGCAAATGCCTGTATTTTCCAGTCAAGGGTAAAGGAAGCAATAAACGCCTTGGGGCCATTCCACTCTGATGCAAACGGCGCTGAACGGTACGCGTAGACAACGAATGATACGTATCAGACTGAATCTGTTATGCTATGGTTCCTGATACGGCTGCACAATTCACATGTCATCACGAGCAGTGGTGCAACGAAGTGGGTGTGATTGGCACCATCGATCCAGCGATGACAGATCCACATCACAGTTGCTTGGTTTCGTCTAAAACGTTGACTGATTTCTCTGAAGGATAATGCGCAATCCCTACAGGCTACAATTCTTTTTCGGTCGAATTCAGAGACTTCGGCAAAAGACGCTCGATGTTTTCCACGAGGCATAGGTAAAAATCTTATGTAAAAACAATGCACAAGAAAACAATTGCCGTACTCCAAATATGTTCTCCCCTTATATAATGCCTACAGGTGGTGCTACGGTCACCCATGAATGTTAATGAATTGCATATTTTATCGCCACCAACGCATGATGTAAATTTCACGTGGTTTGCATGCTTCTATCTGGGTGTTTCATTTTGTGTAGCCAGCAGTGTAGCTTCAGGTACCATTTCGCGTTCAAAGATGCTATAGTTACGTCAGAAAGTTTTCCCTGCGATTTACTTGAATACAAATGAAGGCCCCAACACAACATAATGTCCATTTATATAATTTTTGGGTAATGCTATGTCATCTGGATACTTGCAGGTTGCTTCCTCAGTTTGTAATAGAAGACAATAAGCTTTACAATTTGAATTATAGCTATCTTTAATTCTATGTTTAGTGCTTTAAAAATGATAAATGTTATTCAGAGATTTTTAAAAAATATTTTGGAGTCTGAGTTTTCCATGCAAATTGCTCGTGCAGAGCTGTCAGATAACTACACACATGTTCAAAAGATTTTAATGTTAAGTGTCACGAACGAAATTTCTGGCAAACTTGCAGGAATTAACATTAGAGAAAAACTGGTACCGCGTTCATTGGTGTGCAATAGTTTTTGGAGTATATTTTCTTGCATATGTAGTGTTTAGAGCAGAAAGAAATCTTTCGTTACAAATACTATTTTGCATTTCAGACCATTCTTTACTCATATAAGATGTAACAATTACGAGACATGCAATAGATCAATTTTATCTTAGTATTTTTTGTTTATGTAATGTAGTTTTTCGGGAAAAAAAACATATCCTTGATTTTAAGAGCAATTAGAGTAATTTTCTTTATCAAGCAAAAGAAATGGCGAAATACTATGTTCTTATTAACAATGATGTATAACAACATGCAACATAATTAAAAAGTAAATTTTTGATAATATAAAAACTAATTTTAATGCAATGGACATGTATATTATAGGGTTCGAGAGTATTATTTAAAAAGATGTTTCCTCATGTGTGTGTGAATCAAGCCTTATTACATTATCACTACCAAAATTCCGATAAATAGATGTCAAAAAAAGAAAAGCTTGTCATCTTATACACTGAGGTGCAAAACTTAAGCAACGATGTCAATTTTAAGTAAATAGCGATAAAGTTTCAGAAGGGGAGGGGGGGTGAGGTATTGCGATCAGTACAATGAACAAGCAATTCGGTAGAAAGGTGTATTGCGTAGGTAAATATCAGGAACAAAATGTCATGTGTAACGTGAGTGTACTGAAAACGCGTGGTCGGCACGTGCACCTCAAGATTACAATAAAAGAGAAAACGGACGCGCAAGTAAAGACATTCGTTGCAAGTGCAACTAAGTTCTTTCGTTGAATATGGCTAGAAGAAATCACCTGGATAACTTCACATGTGGTATAATGATCGGAAAGCAGGAGGAAGGGTGTAGTTTGACCAGTGTAGCTTAAGAGTTCAGAATAAAAAAAGTGCCATTCCTCGTGCTTGAAAAGCCTTCCAAACCATAGGTATAGCTGTTAAAAAGATTGGTAGCGACCACCCTAGGAAAGCAACTGAAATAGATGACCGATAAATAGTCTTACCGTTGAAAAGAGCCTGATAATGGTTAGTAAGTGCCATTGCCCAGGAACTGTGTATAGCAGTGGTTCTCAAACTTTCATTACTGGTGACCCAATTTTCAATCATAACTTTTATAATGCCCCCTCCCTCCAAATAATAATGTATTGAATGCAATAATAATGCACTTTGGCGCTAAAGCTACAATGCGATCATAATTTTAAACCATACAAATTAACTAGTTAAGTATCCAATTTGTATAAATGTTACTTTTAAGTAATATATATATTTTTTTTTTACTTTTTAGTTCAATTCACTATAAAAGCGTGTTTTTTAGTTTGTTTTAAAACTATAATTTATTTTATAGTTATTTTTACTAAGCATGATAAAAATCACAATTCCAGTGAATAATTTAACTAAGAGAAAATATGCTTATACCTTATTTCAAGGACTTTTCAATTTTGCTTTGCTAATTTGAGAAAAAATCCATTAAAACTATAGAAAATGTTCCAAATGTGCGTGCCCTTAATAAAGGACATAAATCAGAGACACTTTTCGCTAACAATACAGGAACATTATTTTCCAGCAAAACTGTCGTATTTTGTTCACGTTATTGTAGTTTTGCTGTCGTTTGATAATCTACAAATAACATTTTGAACATTTTCTTCCTTGTGTCTTTTTAACAAGGCGAAGTGCTACATTTATGGATTCATAGGCTTCTTCATAAAGTTCTTTAGGCAGCATTTGAAAATTTCATTTCAACTCAAACGTTTCATGTCCATCGCTTTTCTCCTATTTACTTTCGCTATATCTTGATTAATATGCATTATTTCAGCAGGTTCTTCAATTGCTGATCAGTTTCAACTTCCTTCAATATAGATCGCAGGGGCGCATTTCTTTTATATTCTGCTCATTTGCATTTATAAACCATAATAAGTCGTACAACACAGCAATCAAAACCACAAAATTGCTCATGGGGGAAAGTGTAGCATGTTCATGTGGTCACGCAGGGAACTCGATCACGAAACAAGTACCTTGATTTAAAAAAAATACGTTTGACACTCAAAAAAGAAGCATATATGTGACAAATTCATTTTAGTTCTTAATAAGACTGCCTAATAGGAGGATACTGTCAAGGTCACTGTTAATGAATAAACAGTTTTCCCAAAATTAACGATTTCGTAAGCCTGGGCTGATTCTGCAGTTCTAAAAAAATAATTGTGTAAAACGTTTTCATTATGCATTATATGTTTCAGAATACTCATAAAAATACATCTTGGCCAAATAATCCTTCAAAGTGCTCAATATACTTCTCCATATATCATAAAACTCCTTCACATGGACAAAAAAGCAACATAAAAATATTATTTACAACTTTCCTAAAAGAAAAAGAGACGGGGTGAAACATACCAGTAAGTTTGAAGGTCAAATATATGATAATCAAAAGTAGTATTTTAGGAGTTAAAAGAAACGTAATAAAAAATCTCTTATCGTGGGATTACAATAAAGCAAACAAACTGTCTTTTTTATTTGGTTATATGATCAGAGATAGGTAATGAGCGTTTGAAGTGGACTCTTTTATTTGTGATGATCACCAAATGATATATATAAATTACATGAGTGTAAATGTGTATTTTTTATTATGTCAGAAACCATTTTGTTTTACTTTATTCCAAAAATTATTTCTTTAAACCTTTTATATTCAATATGCTCGTCCCTTTCGCACGGTTATCGCGTCTCCCACGGTGGCGCGCATCACATTTTGGGAGACACTGGTGTACAGCAACGGGGTGACAAGTGTACTGTGATTAGGCGCCTTCACAAAGGTGGCCTATTTCCCTACCACCTGAATGCTGAATCCCTTTGAAAGTCATGTCTCTCATGTTTCAGGTTTCTCAGATGATTTCTCGTGGAGTTATGGTAATAAAAAATAACTCTTGCTTAAAGTATCCGAATACGTTCGGAACCATGACTTTAAAAAAGCGCATAAATGGATAATATTCATGATATTTAGTGTCACTTAGATTTGAATACATGTATAAAATTGTTTTAAGGACATTTTGACAGAAAAAAAATTACTTAAATTCAATATTTCGGCAAAAAATTAACTCAGAATAACCTTTTTTCAAAAGGTTCTCCTTTTGTGAAATATGCTTCTATAATAATAATATTTTGCCTGTATATAGCTCAGACCTCTGTACAGAAGCTCAACTATGAGTTTTGAAAAATTCACATTATTTTCAGAGTTACAACCCATTGAAATAATTATCGGCGTTTTTTTCTTAACGTTTCCCCTCTGTTGTCGTAAAACATGGATAAACCCACTTCTAAGTTATATATTTCAAAAATTCTAGTTGAGCCTCTGTACAGAGATCTGAGCTATATACAGGCAAAATATTATTATAATAGAAGCATTTTTCACAAAAGGAGAATTTTTTTAAAAAAGGGTCATTCTATGTTCATTTTTTGTCAAAATATTGTACTTAAATAATTTTTCATTGTAATACTATTCTTAAAGTGACTTTGTATGCATTTTCTAATCTAAGTGACACTAACTATCATAAATATTATACATTTACACGCTTTTTCAAAATCACGGTTCCGAACGTAGTATGATACCTTAAGTTTTGCGCACACCAGTGTATGTAGTTAGTTAAAATTCTCGAATTCAAATATTATTTTTTCTAGAATATTGTGTGTTAAAAATATATGTTTCAGGAGCATTTTAACTATCAAGACCATACAGGAGACTCAAAAAAATATTTTTTTAGTTCATATGAGAAAGAAATGTTTATCTTTACATACAAATCCTTAAGGTTACCTCCAAATGTCAAAGGTCATGTCAGCTGAGTAGTTATGATCAAGAGCACATGACCGCTATTGTTTTTATCGAATTGTAGCTTCGATTCCTTGAGACAAAGAACCACAGTGTAGAGCATCTGTCAAAGTTCAGAGTCTTACCGATGGCATGGTATGGATGTTTGGGGAGTAAGATACAAACGCTGATGTTGTCTTCATTGTGGTTCAAAATTTTGAGTTTCATCTTCTATTGCCTTCATGTTGCTTTGAAAAGGACATTAATAAATACTTTCTCTCTCTCTCTCTCTGTTTTCCTCTATACATCATATTTGAAATCATTGCTTTAATGTAAGAAAGCAATACTAAATAAAATTTCTTCTCAATCTCTGCTAGAGATTTCCTTTAATAGAAGATATTACATTCTGTTTAAGTTAATTTTTGGAAGGCTCTAAACTTTTGTGTTTGAGGCAGAAGCCAGACATATTTACAGCCACTATTAGCACCAAACCGAAACGATAAAAGTGAGCCTTTTCTAAAACATAAAAGCCCAATCGATTGCCAACTACTACTACACTAGATGCTGCGATAACTCACAATGGAATTATTTAGCAAGGACTGATAAATGGTGTCAATTTCTTTTGCGAGATATCATATCGAAATTGGTGTTGCAAAAAAGAGTTTTGAGATACTTTTCTTTTAGGTTTTTATCTTTGCTTTTGTAACCATAGCTGTAGATAGCATTGCAGTCGTAACAGTTCATTTATAAATACAGTTTAATAAATAGTTTTATGGAATTAAATATACAGCATAAATGTACACAGGTATAACGCTTTCATATATTACCGACGCAAAAGCATAAAACAAACTAACACACAAAATAAAAAATAAATACATAGAAAATTTTAAATTTTGATTAGAGCTATGTTTTCATTATTTGACTCGTAATAGTTCCAGTTCTGTATCAATTAAATTCCCTGAGATGTATCTGTTATTTTTGACATTTTATTACAGTTTGTGTAAAATTGGTTCCTGTGTAATTTTTCAATTATTCAGTTCTGATAATGCTTTTACTTTTAAATTTACATAAAAATGGAGGCAATATATGCTATTTTGATGTAGCCTACTTTAAGTGATTGCTGTATTCACTGACGTTTATTTCAATACATTGAATGTGTGTTGCCCTGAATCGCTTGGAAATACATCTTATTATTCAGACATTCTAATCTGCCTGAAATTCCAAATGAGGTTCAAATGAGGAAAAATGAGCTTCAAAAGAACTTCTAAGCTCAAAATTTAAAAAGAGGTTCTACATTATTCAGCTTTTGCATGCTATTCCTGTGGTCATCAGAATTTTTAGAAGAGAAAGAGACAGACACATTGTTCTCCTAGTTTAAAAGTGACCACGGTTGCAAAGTGGTCACGTTTACAAATTTTTGACCGGTGTTTTCCTGTCGTAATGGGGACCTAGTAAGAAGGACATCATAAAGATCCTCGATATAAAGGGATAATGCACACTAAACTTATCTACTCTCGTTTCTCACTTTGGTGAGGCGTGGAAATTTAGAGTCAGCTCTCAGATATCGCTCTTTTAAATTGACCGGGGCTCAGATCTACATATGTTGTTTCTAATTCCACCTGTCTGACGTAGTGAGATCGAGGCCAACTAAATTCATCCTGGCAAGGGGCTAGAAGTACACCTGCCGTTGGCCGTGGCCTTTAGCACCATACAGGTAATAGCACGAATTAGCTCGGCGAAATTCCCCGAAGGTACGATAGATGGTGACACCGCCTATCTCTACCTCCACAATTTAGGCATGGAACTGAAGGGGAGGGAAATATTCTCCAGTTCCCTGCACTCGTGATTCAGCCCACAAGTCTTTCAGACCCACTGATTTAACGAGCACGTACTCCGTGTGTACTCGGAGGATATTTGGTGGCTTCGAGCATCAAACCCAGGCCTTCCGGTCTGAAGTCCTATGATCTAACCATTAGGCTACCCACCGCCCATGAGCCGTGGGTAACCACAACAGCAGATCTGTATATGAAGTGTACTATCAATAAACATCGTGAAGTTTCAAATTAGGACGTTAATAAATAATCAGCCAATAATATATTATAACACAACATTATCAGTGAAAATATTTAGAAAGTCTAAGGAATACATTTCGGGTTGTACTTCAGACTTGAAGTGCATTTTAAAAGGAAACCCATGTAGAGCCTAACGGTCAAGGTCACAGACTGTCGTGTCATGAATTCAAGCCTAAGAAGATCCTCTTTTGCAAAAGGGGCTGTCGCACTTTATATCTGTCGAGGCTCAAACGTCCTCCCGTTGGTGCTGAGTGGAAGTTAGAAAAGAGGGAGGGTGTCAGCTCAGGTTTTACCCTCGTCATTTGCCCATGGTTCAAAATCACGAGTTCAGTCACCAAAGGCCTTCGGGCATCTTTATAGTGTTCGCGCGATGTTAATATAACTCACTCAACCCCAAAGTCGAGAATAAATATTAATTAATTTATAATTATAGTCAGGAGTACTGCAACAGTTCCTGACTATTACCTTTTTATTTGTAATTTATTTGTTTGTAAAAAAATTAAGAAATTCAAATTCTTTAATAAGGTAAAATTTCCGATGTAAAGTAAATTTTATAAGAAAACATTAGCGTGTTGACTGCCATTCACAAGAGGTTGTGCTGATAATGTCATGAGAAAAAAGTAGATTTTCCTTAGAAACCAACTTACATTTTATGACTAATGCGATTCAAAAGTAGAAACAAGAGTTGATTATCTGTATTATAATAGAATATTTTGGTTAAGTTCTAGAACTTCTCATAGACTAGGTAAAATTATCTCCCTAATCCCGCATTATGTTCTGGAGCATGATGCGTAAAATTGAAACAAATAATGTAAGTAAGTTACAAAAGAATTGCTGTAGGATCATTTTCCCAAGTTATATTTCCCTCCAAAGTGGAACCATACATCACCTCTTGTATGTTTTAGAACTTTTCTTGAAAATCTGAAATATTATGGGCATCTTGGGATGAAAAGAATTCTTTGTCACTGTCAAAGCTAATACCCCTCGTTAACGCGTCGAAAGTTGAGTCAAATCTGCAATTTATTCACCGGCTTAAGGAATATAAGATTGAATTTTTTCAAGGGTCTGAGGATCTCTTACAGAACTATCGTCTATACAATTCCTATTAAAAGATTTTGGAAATAACTAATAAAACTATAAATTCGAAACCATATATCCACACAACTAGTTATTAATGTTTATTCCATGCCAATACCAACAGACACACCTAATAGATCATTCCAATTGAAACAGTGAATAACTGTTGAGGCACAGGAATTGACACGAAAACGCAAAACCGGCTACTGAAACGTCCTTCACATCACTCGTTGGTACAATATCGGCAGCGAGAGTGTTAAACTCTATGCATTGAATCCATGAAACTTGTAAAAGGATAACAGAAAAGGCGTAAAAAAAGCGCAGCGAGAGTAGAGTATCTTTAAGATTCCTCCAATAAACCGAAAACTTTTTGAAGCTTGCTTCATATGGAAAGAACCTTGGAGAACAATACAAAGATGCAATAAAATTAACAAAAAATACCCCACTTGTATATATAAATTGAAACTCATTTTGTATCATAGGTTCTCAACGTGTGTGTTTCAGGCAAAATAAGGGTCACTGAGGTGGCAGATATATAGTCTAAATCAACGATACTGGGAAAATCATTGAATTAAGAAGTCAAACATATCAATTTTGCTTTGTGCTGTCCAGGTCATCTGGGTGCCAATTGATATATTGTTTTCTTATTATTGATGAGAGACAACAGTGGAGTAGCTACCCTTTTATGAGCGGAACTAATTCTTAACTATTTTTCATATCTTGTAAGCGAAAAATATTCCAAGAAAATAGGTGTTTCAAGACGTTTGGGGAGTTGACTATTTTGTTGTGAAAAACAAGTATGGACAAGTAATTGTTTGATTTGTCGCTAAAGTGTTGTATTTAAAAAATACAAATAAGCAGGAATCATTCAATACTTTTCCTCTAAGGTCTCTTTCAAGGGGTGATAAATAGACTTTCTTGAATAATCCTTACAACAGCAAAATTCTTTTGTCAGCGGCAATGTCACAGCGGTAACAAAGTCACCCTATGAAATTCGTTGTACTATTGGTAATCATAAGGAACAGTTTACTGATGCAGAAATTGTAAAGGAGTGATTCATAAATGCATCTAATTTAGAAAAAATCAATGAGAAAAATAAAAATATATAAAAAATAATTGTTAAAAAAGCAAAATAAGAGTTTTAATATTTTGATAAATTTTCTATTATACACTGGTAAAGCATTCCCCCCTCCATTAATCCTCATGTTGCGGCCCACGTGGATTAGCCATTTTGTGTCTGCGGTCCGCTTGAAATAGCCAACATATGTACGCGGCCCGGCAGAAAAAAGTTTGAGTGCCCCTGGTCTAATTATATTCTAAGAAAAATTTAAGAAAAAACATGCTGACTATCTACTAACAAAAGTAAATTTTAATACAGGTTTATTTATGTTGCTTGTATATATTTAAATAATTTTTATCACATATGCGGAAATTCACATATTTCGGTAGTTCGGGAAGGGAATGAAAAACTTAAAGATTACAATTACATTCAGACCTACATTAATTTGAATGATAGAGTAAATTTTAAAGTTTAGATATTAATTAAATGAAAACTTTTTACAACTCGTCCAATGTCACTTGAAATATCTCTTATATATACCGGATGATTATAATTATAGTTAAAGTTCCAAAAGCTATGAAGTGGCCGCGGTAGCCGAGTGGTATAGGTATCGGACTGTGGCTTGCTTTGTCACAGGTTCGAGCCCAGTACCACTAAAGACCCGCCGTGTAGGGCAGCGATGCACGTTAAATCTGTCGAGAGCTGAAACGTCCTCCCGTTGGTGTGGTGTGGTAGTTAGGAGAGGGGGGTGCCAGCTCAGGTGTCGTCCACGTCACTTGACCATGGTTCAAAATTACGTGGTCCGTCGCCAAAAGCCCTCGTGTAGCTGAACAGTGCGACGTTAATATTCAATCAATCAATCAATCAACCAAAAGCTATGAAAAAAGGATCACTGATCAGAATGACGTCAAATTTGAACGGAATATTATTGAATAAGGGGGAAAGCGTAGTCCTAAGAATAAAAATAGTTCCAAATTTTATCAACAGATGACGCTGTAAGCGTCAAAATATGTAAATAAAAATATATGTCATGCGCCCGACTTTTTTCAATTGTTTTAAAAACGCCGGTTACACGACGTTTGCTCATTTCACGTCTGAGAATTTCGCCATGACTGTCTCATTGAAGAACCGCGGTCTGCTTGTAAAGCTTTTTTGCAGGAATAATGATAGTGCACCAATAGCTCTTCAGAAGTTTCGCACACTCATGGGTATGAAAAAAAGCATTGGTCTAATGACTGCCCAGGATCTTCAGAAAAAGATTCAAAAAGTCGAAATTCTTTTTATGTGTTTGAGGAAGGAAAAAAGTTAATTCGAAGGTAGTTGAATAAGTGGCTACAACAGTGCAGGAGGAGTTGAGCGGGGGTTTGCAACCGTGTAGTGCTCGGGAAATTACCCGAACACTGGACAGACCTGTAAGCACGGTCAAAAAATTCTGCGAAACATCCTACATTGTTATCAATACAAAATCAGCCATGTGCAGGAGTTGCTTTCTTCTGACCTACCAGTAAGTGAGACTTTTGCTTCAGAATTTCTTGTTCACATGAAAGCGGACAATGAATGATCGTGGAAAATTTTGTGACCAGATGAAGCCTATTTCCATCTGACGGGATACGTCAATACACAGAATTGCCGAATATGGGCAACAAAGAATCCATTCGCAACTCAACCAGTACCACTTCAGCCTACCAAGGTCACTGTGTGGAGTGGGTTTACATCATCATTTATCTTAGGGCTTCATAAGCATCATACTTTTTCGAGGAGTTGGGTGCTTTTGGTCCTGTTGCCGTTACAGTCACTGATAAGTGCTATGAGTGTCTTTTACGCAACCACATCATTCCAGATCTTCAACCGCGTGATTATGTAGAAGGGATCATTTATAAGCAAGATGGTGCTCCTCCGCACATTACAAATCTAGTAAAGCAGCTGCTGAAAGGGCATTTTGGAAAGTCTAACTTTATTAGCCACCATTTCCCCACAGCCTGCCAGGCCACCCCTATCACCTGATCTTAATCTATGTGACTTCTGGCTGTGGGTCTATCTGAAAGATATTGTGTTCAGTGATCCAATTGCACACTTATCTAAATTCAAATCACGCATTGCACAACACATTCTGAACGTGACCCCGAAGACACTTCAATCAGTTGTGGAACATGCTATTTCTCGATTTAAACTTGTTGCAAACAACGGAGGACAGCATATTGAAAGAGTTTTGCGCCAATCTCGGGAAACTTAAAAACCGATTCGATGGATGCTTTTTATCAGGTTTTTGGACACGGGACAGTTAAAAACCGATTTTTCCCATCCGATGTGATATGACCTTGCCGCGGTGAGTGGGTTTACGTAACTAACAGTATCACACCTGAACAGTCATGCACACTGAACAGCACACTTGTTTAAACGTGTGACTTACACCTTATATATATATAGTTGTTGTTTTACGATTCGCTATTATTTCTAATCGAACCCTTTTTAAATTATATTTACAGTGCCATATATGTTGCTAAAATTTGGAAATTTTTTTTCTTATGCCATACGCTTCCCCTCTTCAATAATATTCCGTTCACATTTGGCATCATTCTGTGTGATCAGTGGTTCTTTTTAATAGCGTTTTGAAATTTTAACTTTAATATAACCACCGGGTGTAATACATGTAAAGTTAACAAAAGCCTGTTAATAAAAAGTAACAAAAAATGCTTGTAGCAACTCAATTAACAAGTTTTAGATAAATAACGGGATTTTTGCAATCATGGAACAATTGTCAATATTATCTGTCCTTGTTCCAACCATGATCTGCTGACGCATCCCCTGTACCCCCACCAGATGTTATAAACTAGTCAGTGCATCTTATTCCCGTCGATGCATTTTATGTCACGGACCTATATAAAGACATTGATTGCTCATTTGATTTATAATTGCAATATAGCGCGCAATTGATGATAGAATTTTTAAGTTGATTTTTTCACTTTTGAGACATACCTATCTAGTATATGTGGCTCCCTTAACTTGGATCAAGTATAAGTAAAGAAAACCCCATGTCGGAAGCAAAAAAGAAGAGACGATAGTATAGTGTGGATTGTATACAATAGTGAGATTAATTGAAAATCCCACAAATTCATCATCGTCAATGTGCCTTATTTGTCAAAAAACATTTTAAAATGAAACGAGGAAACCCTCTACGCTTCAAGATCATCTTAGTAAAATACACCCGGATAAGAAAGACAAAGATATGACCTATTTTCTAGACATGAAAAAGAAGTTCGAAAAATCAGCCAACTATATCAATGTATTTCTTTAGCTTCCAAGCAAAACGATTACGGAATTCGAGCTTCGTACAATATCTCATTGTTAATTGCTAAATAAGTAAGCCACATACTATTGGGGAAGAATTAATTTTACCAGCATTTAAAGATTCAAAAATAACTGCAGATATTATCCAAAAAATTTCTTTGAGCAATAGTTCCGTGCGAAGATGAATTGATGAGATGGCTGAAAACATAGAAGAATCATTGTGCAATCATCTGCAGACTTGTCAATTTTCTATTCAGCTACAATTAATGAAGCATTCTTATTGACATAGGTGAAGTTTATCAAAGATAAAAAAAAATATGACAAGAAATGTTGTTTGCTGCCAATTTAGAAACAGTTACAAATGTAGAAGCAATATTTAATACACTGGGAAAAATTTTTGATGAAAAGGAAATTCCTTTTAATAATATTTATCAGTTGCACCGGTTGTGACAGGGCGTCACATATGCTTCCTAGTGTGCTTAAGAAATAAAGTTCCTGGCGTGCTTGCTGTGCATTGCGTAATTCATCGCCTGCATTTGGTTGCAAAAAAATTGAGCGAATGCCTCCATACATCAATGCAATATGTTATCAGACCAGTTAATAAAACCAGAAATAACTCGTTGAATCATAGATTATTTAGTCAACTTTGTATTGCCAATGATGAAGATCTTAACTGATTGTTGCTTCACACAGAGGTGCGCTGGCTGTCAAAAGGTATTTCTTTGACTCGATTTTATAATCTGTTAAGGTCTTTGATAGAGTTCCTAGGAAACACACACAGAGAAGCGGAATTGGCGACAACCTGATCTCATCAAAGAACGATATTGCGTACTTAGGAGACCTGTATAAATTGTTTAATGATGCCAATGCACAGCTTCAAGGCGACGACTTAAACTTGATTTAGACTAAAAACAGCGTTACTGCTTTCGTGTCTAAACTGCTATTATATAAACGATATATATATATATCTGCATATAGGAATTCAATAACTTCCCATATTTATCAGCAGTATCATTCAAGCACAACGACTTGCTTGCTTACACCTTGGCAACACTTGGAGAACCTCCGCAGTGACTTCAAGGAACGACTCCAGGACATTTTAAATATGGACATACCAGAATGGGTTTTGGATCCTGTTTCAAATGTCAACACAGCAGAATCAGGATAGCATTAAGAAGAACTAATAGAACTGACAACAAATGAGGAATTAAAAATTAAATTCAAAAAGGATATCAAGAATTTTGGCTGTGGAAATCGATTTCGCAACTGTACTCAAAATTATGGTTGATTGTTCAACGGTTTCTGATAGTATTCCCATCTTCATATTTAGCAGAACGGGGGTTTAGTGCTGTAGTAACATTCGTAACCAATAAGAGAAATCGGCTACATGTTACTGAACGACTTACGATTGTGTTTAAGTAAAATCGAGCCGAACATTAAGATGCATCAAATTCAACCTTCTCATTAGTTAAGTTAGAAATTCGATATGTCTTTAAATATTAATAAAAATACTTTTCAAAGTAATTAAGTATGATTTTTGACTGTCCTCACAGAAACAGTCTTCTTTAAACAAAGAAATAGGATAGGGTCATATATGTTGCCAATATAATGTACGAGCTACTATAACAAATTTCTCATTCGCACATTTAACTATGTACATCAGTGTTTCTCAAATTGTGGGGCGTGCGATAACTCTGCAAGGGTGGCACGAGCATATCGAAAATTTAAAGATTTTTTTTAAAAAAAATAACCGGAAAAAGAAGTAAAACAAAGTACTTTCTTCCATAATAAAAAAATACACAACAGCACTGATATAATTTATGTTTATCATCTGGCGTTTATCCGTCATCAAATAGCTATCTTTCATCTCAAAACCAAATTAAAGAAAAAAAAACGTTTTATTTTATTTGCTGCATTTCCTCAATGAGAGATTTTTTTATTACGTTTTAATAAATAATTACTCGTTAAAAGAAAAAACGAAACCCAGACCCTGAGAAAATTCTAAGATAAACAATTCATCACTGTAATTATTATTGAAATACTGTGCATTAGTTGTAGAAAAAGAAAAGGTAGACATGATTCACTTTTCAGCCAGGCAGCATAATGATTTGCTGATCATTTAATTGACCTTCAAACTTACTGCTATGGTTAGTTCTACATTAGTTCCGTCCCATCTTTTATGCGTTTGTTTTTCGTTTAGGGAAATTGTAAATAATAAAGAGTTTTACGATATTTGGAAAATGATTAAAATTGATTTGAAGGATTATTCTGCCAATATTTATATTTTTAAGAGTATTCTCAAACATATGAAGCATAGTGAAAAACGTCATAATCATTTTTAGTTCATCCGTATTTTTTTCTCAATGCGCTTTTAACCCTGGAGAGGTGGCACAGAGCATCTATGATCTCTATTGAGGGAAGTTGAAAATGATCAAGCAGCAGAAGAACCTGCTGAAAGAATGCATATTATCCATGATTGGGAAACGCGACGAATATGAAACGAAAGGAAAATTTTCAAATGCTTCCTAAAGAACTCCATCAACTTAAAATATGAAGCAATAAGTGTACCACAAGGTTCAGTTCGCTTGTCAAAAAGACCCAAGAAAGAAAAAGTTCAACTTACTACTTGTTGATCACCAAAGGTGTCCCGAGTTCGACCCCATTCCCACTAAAGACCCGTAGTGTAGGGGAGAGATGCACGTTAAATCTGTCAAGAGCTCAAACGTCCTCTTGTTGGAGTGGTGTGATAGTTAAGAGGCCAGCTCAAGTATCGTCCTCGTCGATTGACCATGGTTCAAAATTACGAGTTCCGTCTCCAAAAGCCCTCGTGTAGCTTAACAGTGCGATGTTAATATTCACTCACTCGATAATGAAAGCTCAATAAAACTACAATAACTTGAACAAAATATGACTGCTTTGCCAGCAAATAACATTTCTGTAATATTAGTGAAAATTTTGCGTCCTTCATTATATGTATATAAGGTCTTGCATTTTTGAATCATTTTAGTTCAGTTTTATTCGATTTTTTCTCGAATCAGCAAAGGAAATTGAATAGTCCTTGAAAGCCGGTAAATATACTTTCTCTTAATTAAATTATTCACTGGAATTCCGATTTTTATTTCCTCTACAGTAAAAATAATTATAAACAGATTATTGGGGTGACTGAGTCCCCCCGCACTACCATTAGCGTTAGTATCGAGTGCGCGTCTGCTCCCGGGTTAAAACATTTTGAAGTCTTCTCGCTTTAAATATTAAAAAGTAACACAATTATTTTTTATCGGAATTTTATATTCTTTTTCATTATTTAACATTAATTCTAAATGCTAATTCTAAGAATATAGCATTTATCTAAATATATCGAATAGCATTTATCTAAAAAAAACATTTTACATTTTTGTATACAATGTCGTGCACGCAGTTTTACTCTCCTTACAGTTCAGCTATTATATCAAGAATAATGTTTTATTTTTTTTTAAATGAACTCGTGCGAAGAGAGCCGCTGTTTCAGTCATTATATGTTTAATGTATCAGTACTCTGAAGAAGGTATTCTATAAATAATTTCTTAATACTAAACTAAGAACAAGTCCAATAATTATTAGGCACTTCCAAGAGCTTGTCTTGTAGAACAAAGTTTTTCAAAGGAAGGTTTAATATCAGAAGTTGACACACTGAGCTATTTTTCTATATTTAGCTAAGATCTATATTTTGTCTTCAAAGCAGCCACCGCAGAAAATCCGGTTTAACAAAGGTAGGATGTTGAAAATGGGAATAGTTCTTTTGTTTTCAGTACAGAAAATCCATCCTCCACCTCTACCCAAAATTCAAAGAGCTATTTATTACAAAATTGCCTTTTAATTTTTACTGGATTATGTGAAAAGATTTCTTCTTCGGAAGTTGAGAGCCCTTCTGGAGTATCTTGAAATAGATCCCTAATCCACTCGTAACTTGCTACCAAGTTGTCCTCATCCAGAAAATACTTTTTAAAACTCTTTGCCAAGATGGCTAAATGATTGTACATGGTTTTAAAAACAACTTTCACATGTTGTTCTTCAGATTTGTAAGTTTTAATACATAACGAGCTGGGGCTTTTTTCCCATCATTTACTTAAGTAGTGGTAAATCCAAAATTTAAGTATTTTTGAGAATATTGCCTTTATTTAATTTTCGGAACCATCCTCGTCTGTTCACTTGTTGATCCTTTATTATCGTCGAATGTTTGCTTACGACTTAAAAATATATGTATGATTTTGTTTTAATCTACTGCCGTAAATACTTAATTACCGTGAATTACGATTAAAGTGCAGATTAAAAAATGTACATTCAAGCTAGATTCGGTGGCTATAGAAGTATCCAGTCGACCAAAACTGACTGGAATTGTACGAGGTTTTACATGTTTTGTGCAGACGTCCGATAGGTTGCCCAGACTAACGCAAACGTACTCTATAATGCCAAATGTGATGGATATGATAGAGAGCAACATAGACTAGACTATTTTTCTAATGACATTTGAACTTTGAGAAATGGATGATGAAGGAAATAAATCTTTAATTAAATGTATCATTTTGCGATCCGTTCCAATTTAAAAATTGGAGAAAGAAAAATAACATAATAATAAGTAAGTAATATATATTTTAAGTAATTTTATTAAAATATATATTACTTTAAAGTGTTACACATACAAAATTTAATATACTTATCGTATTAGTTTGTACGGTTTAAATTTAAGATCGTATTGTAACTTTAGCGTCTCTCTCTCAAAGTGCATTTTTATTGCAGTAAATAAATTATTGTTGTACAGAATGGGGGCGACAAAAATTATGATTGAAAATTGGGTCACCAATATTGAAAGTTTGAGAAGCACTGATGTACATGTATTTTGTATTTCCTTTCAATTTCTTGTTGATTCGAAGAGTCGTAAACGAAGATTGACTGGCACCAATTTGCATTCTCAGCATTTTTTTCTTCCTCAGATGTATATAGTTGTTTATGATTCCTGTAGTGCCCGTGCTGCCTTTGTCGGTGATGTTTCGTCCAATGCATTTCATTTCATATAGTATCTAAGAAATATAATTAAACATGTGACCCAGTAACTAACGAGGGATTCTTTAAAGGCTGGAATTGTCAATTTTTTTATTTAAAACAATACTTAATTATGGATTAATTATTTCGTATCATCAAAAGCTCTACCTGTCTTTATAACAGGTAAGCTTAAACTTTTATTTCTTGCTTTTAAATAAAGAAGAAATCCATTAGCGTTTCAACTCCAACAACATTATATCTACGACTAAAATATATAATATTACACATCTAAATATATTCGAGGCAATAGCTGTTTCAGATTCGCAAGTAAAAAAAAAAAAAAAAAAATTGAAGCTTTAAAAAATGATTAAATTAAAACATATATATTTATATATTATATACTTATATTATATATATATATATATATATATATATATATATATATATTTGTGACGGATCTGTTAAAGTACCGTCCTCTATCCCTCTTGGGAAATGTTTGGGCTATCATTTCGCGTTATTCTCAACCAACCCTTCTGAAGAAGAAATCGTTATATGTAAATTAATTTTACTTTTTATTAATTTTTTCAGGTGAGATTGTTAATGACAGGTATCATTATTGAATTATTGTGATAAAATACTTATTAAGGGAAATAATTAAAATGACCATTGATCACTGAGATTAAATTAATATTAGATTAAATCGGATGATAGATTAGATCCTACATGAAGTAACGATCGAGTTCTCGATAGTCTTCTAATCATTCGTGTATTTTGTCGATGTTCCACTTTCGTGGTTAGCACGAGACATTCCCTTTCTGTTATTAATTGAATTTGTGTCGTTATTTTGTGTGATCACTAAATAGATTGATTGGATCATGTGGCTAGTGTTTCTTCCCTGCCTCCTACATATCTAGGTGCCCAAGAGAGAGGTGAAGACCCCTCCCATATTCTATTAGTAATAGAATATTTTTTAAAAAAATTTACGTCTTGTTTTTTGTACGTCCTTATCTCTTTGGAGTAAGAGGGGGACGGTATCGAAATATTCACTAGAAAAGGGGATGCCAGTTCAAAAAAGGTTGGGAACCTATGTTATAGAGTACATTTCTTGAAGTGAGAAGAAAGGTTAGCCCGTCATTTTTCGTTTGATTTTAGTGTTATCCCCAACTGTTTTGAGAAATTATGATAGCTGAAGAATAATTAGATTAAAACAATTTTCACTTAACAAAAACAATTTATAAAAATGTTTGCAGAACTTGATAAATATTTATTTTTTACCAAATTTAGGCTTCTTTACAAAACAAGAAAAATACATCGTTACTCTGCCGTTTTTAGAATCTCATCATATTATCAACATTATTATTGTGACTTTATATTAGGATTAATAATTATCTCTTTGAACTGATGCATTATAACTAAACGATTCTATTGAAAAAAAGTATCTTAATGATATATGTTATGTTGTACGAACTACATGAAGCTAACTATGAATATGCAGATATATGTAATCCATTTCTTTGAACTCCCGAATTATCAAACAAATCAATTTTTTTATACATTATATTTGAAAAAAAATATCTATACTATATTATTCCAACGCAGTTAATTAAATAAGATTATAAGTATGATAAGACACAAGGAGACATTTAATGCTATATCCGACATTGTTTTTACTTTCCGATGCAAAATATTTCACTAACTTCGCAATCGAATTTTGATATTTCCTATTTTAATTATTGTTTCCTTTCGTTATTTTAACAGTATATAAATAAAGCCTTAAAATTTTACCGCACACTGAATAAATAATCTAAGACTTATTTACAGAATGAGTAAGTGTCGGTCTGTTCAATGTATTGTACAAAACAAATGAGCAATAATTACATTTAACTATGTGTTTGTAAAACAAGTTTATACGTAGCATTTAAACAAATACTTGACAATATATAATGCTTCTTTTAAATTGTTATACGTTTGAAGTCAGAGCTTAGGCAAACTAAAAAATAAATATGCTATATTTTCATCCAGAACGAATTCTTCTGCTAATTCTAGAGGACAAGCAAGTTTCTCCTCTTTTAATGAACAAAAACATAAAATAATCACTCGAAATACTGAAAGCATCGTGAATACCTCTATAATTAATGGCTAATATCGATGCAAGTTTCCAATAAACAAATTCCTGTTCTTAATAAAATTTGATTTGGAATAAGTTTCGGGTCTTTGCGAAAACAATCTGAAGTACGCGATCGAAACTTCATTAGATAAATCAAAGTGATTGCTGAAGTATAAATATTACTAATAAAAGTAATGGCACTTTGATTATCGGAAGTAAATAATTACTTTCATCCCAGATAATGAATGTTCCTTATTTGATTCTTTGCATTGATATAATCCAATCGATTCTAGAGGTCTTTTACCAAAGCTTCCAAAACGTAGTTTATTCAAAAAGGTAATTTTAGTTTCTTTGTATATCGATAAATATAATTGTGCAACTAATCAGAATTTTGTTTAGATCGAATAAACTGAAGGGTTAACATTCTCTGCCTATTTTTACTTTACTCAAGAACCATTTAAAGTAATATTTTAAAAGATATCCTCATAAAACTGTGTTTGAAAGATGGCTTTGAAAAACAAAAATTCGTTTTATTCTCTCAATTCAATTCCCCTGCTTCTTGCATACAATGAAACACGAAAGTGAATATTTTTATTTCTATCGGGTGTGCGTATTGACGTTTTACCATTGAAAACCTAGTTCCCTCCCCAGGAGTTGGTATCTCTTTTTAGTGCAGCATCATATAAGGTTGTATACCAATTCCCACAAGTAATTTTGCCACCCAGTTTTCTCCCCAGAGCTCTGACGATTCGTAATGCCAAGCCTAACACAGGCACTGTAAGGATCTTGCCGCATAATGTACGCTGTCGATTTTTTGCATCATGAAAACTCATCGCCTTGAACCGGGATCAAACCCGCTAACTTTAGCGTACAAAGCCAGCGCCAAGCCAACTACGCTACCCAGCCAGAATTTTAAGTGTATATTATAATACTCTTTAATTTGCATATGCTGAGCGTAATTATTCAGCTGTAATTAACAAAAAGCCACAATAATTGTAATTATTAGAACTATAAAAATATAACCCTGACTATACAATAAACATATTCGTCATTTATTATCAAATGATGATTTTAAAGTATCAGTAATATATTTTTTATTTTATCACATTTTTTTCCAGAGATCTTCAGTTACTAATACTTAGTAATGTGACTAAGAATACTTTTTTAGGTATTGAAGCTCTTTAATTTTAGTTTAAAATTTTTATAAAGTTCAAAATATTAAAATTTGAAGCAATGGGAGCATTGGAAATTCAACCATGAAGGGGACGAAAATGTGTTGCAGCACAGGTAGTGGATGATGTAGCGACGCAAATGGAGGAAGACAGATCGCAAACCATGGCTACCATTAGTGTTCGACTTATCGCAGCATCTGTTGACCAACTTCGTTCCACGATTCATAAGATTATTCAAAAGGTCTTATGAACCTATAAATTGTCGCTAGTGCAGCAGCTCTGATCAGATGACCTGGATAGTCGACACATTTTTACGCTGCGGTTTCTTGAGCGATCCAGGATGAATGTCCATGGAACATTTAGTGGAAGACGAGGCTCACTTTCATCTGGAAGGTGCGGTTAACAAGCACAATAACCGTATTTGAGCTGGTACAAAGCCACATCCATTCCTACAAATTACATTCCACGATTCTCATGTAACGGTTTAGTGCGGCTTTACTGCAACCTTCATTGTGCGTACGCGTTTTTCGAAAAACACAGCGCTGCAGTGCCCGTCAACGGTATGCTTCATTATTAGAGCAATCCGTTATCTCGGCTCTTCAGGAAAGCCGATGTGGTACAACCACAGTGTTTTTGCAGGAGGGTGCTCCTTCACATATCGCCTGTTGTAGGAAACAAGTGTTCCTGCGCTTTTTTGGTAACAACAGAATCATCAGCTGACATTTTCCTACAGATTTGCTTCCTAGATCCCCCTACTTGAATCCTCGCGACTTTTGGCTTTGGGTACATTTCAAGGCTAAGGTCTGCAGTCATCTCATCACATCTCTATCCGACCTTACAGCCCAGATAGAACGCCATGTGCGGAACATTCCCCAATTCATGCTGCTTTCAAGAGTTGAACGTGAGATTTTAAGTTTACAGGTGATAGAAGAAAATTGTGAACAGTATATAGAGCATGATTTGTAAATTTTTGTAGATTATTTGTATGTTATCAATAAAGCTATGATACGCCACCTAGGGTTTGTTTTTAAAACTTATTGTTTTTATTTTCCTCGATGAAATTTCCATCATTTCATTCTGTCTTTACTCAATTTTCATGCATTTACGCTGTACAGTTTTTGATTCACACTGTTCACAACTTTCAAGTTTAATTATGGATACCTGATATACAGTAAGCAATCAATTGGACTTTTGTAACTTTTTGAACTTTTAATGACTAACACAATGGCAAATAAATATTTTGATTTACGAAATTATTTAAAATTACCTATATTTCGTGGATTAGAGCTTACGTTGTTTGTTTGATTTTACGAGCACAAGAGCAATGTTTGATTATGATGTCCATAGCATTTGTTCGAATTTTTGGAAGAAAAAAAAATCCTCAACTTTATCTACATGATCTCAAATAAACTTTGAAAGCGAAGTAGGTGGAATAAAAGAACAAGAAAAAGGGTCGAAAACAGAGATCGCAAGGTTACTCGTGTTTTCCAAAAACAGAAAACCCATCGAAAGAAGCAAAAATTCGCCACCTTTGGGTCCTAAATTCCGTACTAAGAATAGAGTAGGAGTTGGCAGCCTTAGAGCTATGGTGGGCCAAACCAATATAAGTCAGGGTCCCACACAGTGGAAAATATTTGATACAATTAGATTTTCACGGCAATACATACATAGTTAGGGAATAGAGGTCAAAAATACAAAAATTTACTATATTTATGTATGATATAAAGATAAAAAAAGCAACAACACATAAAGTATAACTATTCCTCCAATAAAAAAAAAAACTAAAATTGTACATACATCATGCATTATTTATATTTTAATAATATTTAATAAAACACAAGAAATATGCAACATTAAATTTATGTATTCTTGCAATATAGTTAAATTGAATAAATCAAATTTTTAATGCCAACCTTCTCCCTGCAAAGTTCTACTTAATATCGCACTATCAGGAGTATAACTTGTGACTTTCAATTTGACACGATTCTGAACATTCAGGTGTTAAACAACTTGTTTGTAGATTCAAAATATATATTTCATGTGAGGGGGGGAAATTTTTTACATATGTATGTGCTCCAAATTTGGAAACCAGAGCACACATGATGTTTTCTTCTAACAATCAAATCGTCCCAGCAATGACATACGGCAATTTAAAAAAAGCTGTCGATTTATGGATAGAGTTATCTTGCAGAGAGATCTTTTCCTAATTCTGTAATATTTTGTTTCAAATACTTCTCAAGATTTTTTTTCACAACGTAGCAATGAGTAATGTTTAGTTTTACAGATATTACACAATCATTTTGATTTGAATTGAGTATATAATGCTAAGAATGAGTCAAGTTTAAACAGAGAATGTTGTGTTGTTTTTTTACACAAATCATACAAACTACACGCAAGCAGATTCAGCAGAATCATCTTGTGACAAACAATTAAAAGTAAGAAATAAGCTTTAAATAAAAACGTGTGAGGCGTAAAGAGGAGAGACAAAAAAAAAAAACCCGATTTATAACTTATCTCATTACTTTTTAGAAAAAGTGAAGAGAGTGCCACTGAGAATTGCTCCGCGTGCTATAGTGTAAAATTTGTCGATTTAGAGTAAATATTTTATAAAGGTTTTATAGTCAATCCAAGAAGCTTCCATTACTTAATTAACCTTCAGAATAAAAGAAAATATAAATAGCTAATATTTTTCTTCTTTTATTCAATCAGGAACAATTTCCTTTTTTAAAAAATCATTTAATTAAAATTTTCGCTATTTAAATTGCTATTATCAGTGTATTACATTAAAATATCAATGAAGACATTATTTTTCTTCTGATAAATCTTTCTATTTGAAGTTCCCTATAGACTTGTAAAAATAAATCAGCAACTCTTAATCCCATTAACGCAGAATAAATGAATAAAGCATTGAATCTATCCCTATTATGTTGTCTACTGTTTAATGTGTTTAATATAATACTGACCTATAACTAATAGCTTTATATGAGTATATTACGTACGCGTATGTGATGCAATTAAATCAATATTATGCATTCTACTTTTTCTAACCTATTTTAAGGGAGAAATTCTTATACATCATACTATTCGAACAAAATTTTAAGGTATATTTTTATTTTAACTTTCAATTAAATATTTTAATCATATAAAGAACATTTACTTGAAGTAGGACTTCACTGAATGTTAACTTCCTGAATTCCAAGTTCACGAGTTTCCTTTATATACTTCGTTAAGTATGGAAGTTTACTACTTACGCACACTTTTTTTTTCCTCTTTAAAAGTTTCCTTTTTATACTTCGTTAAGTATGGAAGTTTACTACTTACGCACACTTTTTTTTCCCTTTATGTATTTGGTTCATATTAAAAATTCCTTTGACTTTAATAGTCGTAATTCCTTTAGTACCTGATTAGAATCCTTTTGGCATGTTTTGTGATCTAAATGTTATAATAATTAATGCGTTTCTTTTAACCCAAACTTTAAGACAGTAAGTGTTTCCTCAGCAATCGCTAATACAAAATTTGCTTTAAAATATCTGGCTGTATATGCATGCATGATCCTCTCAGTGGTTATTTTTTGGCTCGATATATTCTGAATGCATTTTACCTGTTGAAATTTAAATAAATCCTATGAACCTCAATAATAGTCCCAATGTTTATTTCTAGATATAATACATGCAAATAATAATTGATTCCAAATTTCGTCCACTATTTTCTTCTCCTTTACTTCAAGAGCTTTAAAAAACGCTTGGTCAGATCGAATCTCTCCATTTCTAAAAGTCTAAAAACTGCCCGTTGTCTCGACTTCAAACACGGAAGAGAAACAAGTCAGTCCCAACATTAGCCTTGTCTTCAGCGACAATTCGAAGACTAAATTTTCCTGTAAGCACTCTGTCGACAGTTAAGGGCTAACTGAAACAGTCCATCTCGTTTTAGATAGTTGAAATAAATATAGAGTGAAGGAGATTTGGGGATATTGTGTTCGAACGATCGACATTGTCCCTCTGGTGGTGATGGATGGGCAAGCAGTCGCCCATTATGGGTGGAACATAAAGCTGTCAGGAGCAGTCACTCGGCCACATAAGGGGGTAACTGTGGCAGAGTGTCAGTATTCGCGAATGAAAGGACACGGTTCAATGGCAAACGATTTCTACTTTTCAATGGATAGGCCTCACCCTATCCGAAGCTGCGACTGCTTCAAAATACATTGATATATATATACATAGAAAGATGGATTTTTTCCCCTTCCTTCAAAAATGTGTAAAGGAACGAAACGACTTCGGAAGGGGAAGTGGGAAAGGTTTGAGCCAGTGTGGCAGTTTCTTTAGATAGATTTTTTTTCCTTGAATAAAGAAGGAAAAAAATGATGGAAAAAAAAAACAAGAAAATTCGGTTTTTCTTTGGTGAGAATTTATTTTGCTTAACGTTTTCGAAAACAGATTATAAAAGCATTCTTGGAGAATACTTCGGATCGACAAAATAGTCTAGATATAAATGTGGCTAATACGGCGGATTTTTATTTCGCCTCTAGACTCGGTATCTTTTTACGTTGGTAGCGAAAAGAGTCAAACCAAGTCTTACGTAACCAATAAAATGTATCGTGCCAGTGTCTTCATTAAATATTTAGTTAGTGATTTCAATCAATTCCATTAACATTGTTCACATTTTTTTTTATAGTTAGTACATAAATGTTCTATAAGATTAAATAGAAAAAAAAATTCATCAAAAGTAAGCATTTCTTATTGTTGTCAGATTTAGCATTTCCGTTTAAAAAGGGTTCATGAAAAGATGCTAACATTCTATTGCAATACATAACGATCGAATACTTAGAAAATATGAATTGAGATTTTTTTTCTCTGAAAATTAAGATATTATAAAAAATTTTAAGTAAACAATGATGGCAAAAATAATTTTACATGTTAGAAACTTATTCCTATCATTTTTTATTTGTTAATTTGATATTTAATCAGATTTGATACTTAATTTGAATTTCCAATGAACCAATGAATTTCCGAAGATATTTTTACCTTTTTATTTAACCAATATGTTTCCCTGTAATACCCTTCATTCAGAATGTGGCTTCATTTATAATTCTAGATTCAACACATACTTTTATTTTATATCTCGTTGTATTATTAGATTACGGAGATTTGAATAAAATAAACGGAACTTTTGATTTATTTATGAACCCTCTTCCCATGGTTACCCAAACTTGCATATCATACCAGTTGGGCTCATTCGAAGTGTAGTTAGGGCATTATAAAATTTTACCACTTTGTAGCTTCTTCTCCATTTTTTTATATGCTTCAGTGAAATAAGGGACATCATTGCATTTTAAAAAAGGATGTAGCACTATTCTTCACAATACATAACACTAATTTAATTCTAATTATAAACTGGCTGGGTGGCGTAGTTGGTTTGCCACTGGCCTTCAACACCTATGTTTGCGGGTTTGACCCCGGCCCAAGTCGGTGGGTTTTCATGATGCAGACAATCGACAGCATCCATGTCATATGATTATGCGGCGAGTAAAAAAATCCCTTAAGGGCTTGTGGCTTGGGTGCTCTCGGCAAAATTAAATTTCTAGAGCAAGTTTGCATCGTCAGAGTTCAGATCTCACGTTCTCCCTCCGGGGAGGAAACTGGGCATCAAAATTACTTGCGGCATTTGGTATCGCTTATATGGTGCCACACTTAAAAGTGATACCAGCTCCTGGGGAATGTTCGAGGTCTACAATAGTAAAAATACCAATCCGCAGCCCCATTGGGAGAAAAAATTCTATTGAAAAAAATTTAAAGGGAAAAAAGTACGTTCATCTATAGAGGACTTCAACGGAGTCATGGGAATAGTTGATAATGTAGATAAAAGGTTGAACAGCACTTTTATTAAAAGGAGGACAGTTATATAAACATATTTGTACAGTTTTTATGAATCCATAAGAAGAAGAATTCATAGAATCCATATATTTTATTGCTGAAAAAACAGATGGAAATTGGTGTCATCAACATTACAGAGCTTTGATAATCGAGCAGATAACTAAAAAATACCATTTCGCCCGATTTCCTGTAAAGGAGGACGATCATATTTGAAATAATCTCCGTCACGTTTTTCTCAAATACACTTCACATAATATATTTCGCCAACACAAGCGAAGTCCAGTCCAATGTTCTAGTATACATGATCCATTTTTGCAAACTACATATAGGAATAATTTATGAAAATAGTTTGAGTTAAAATGAGTGTAATATGGCACTGTTACACGAGGGCTTTTGCAGCGTAATTTTGCTGGTTGAGGTGAGCTGGCTGTTAAGGCCGAATAACCCTCGCTGTGAAAGGTACGCTCAAAACATTCAGAGTCCGATACATCTGTACCGCGAGCACAAAATTGATGGCAGTTGCAGCGCTGTTGAGGGAAGTGTGAAAGGACGACATTCAGAAGCATGAGCCATAGTGAATGTGGAAGCATCCAAGTGAATCTGTAAGTCGATTGGAGAGAGAGAGAGAGTCCATTGGAGTGAGCTGAGGCATCGTAGCTTGTAGAAGTACCTCTTTAGCGTCTGTGAATCTTCATAGCGTATCGAGAGTCTCTGGGTTTCCCCTTTTGGTGTCTATTTAAAAGCGGAATCCACAAAAGTGATACGTGAGACAAAATAATTTGTTTGGACGTATATGATTACTGTTCAACTATTGGTCCTAGTCACCTCTCACGCGAGGAATTCTGAAGCCAGAGATGGGTGCGGAAACTGTGCCGGTTACTTTTCTGTCTTCTGGATAAAGAGGGATCAAAGGTTGACTTAAGCGTCGGTGCGTCAGCTTTTGGAAACTTTCCCACGCAAAACTCCATGACCGCTGAGACGGACGTCACTAGTTCCCTATCAGCAAATGGGTCCTTTAGTAAAGATCACCGCAGGAGCATTAATGATAGTTATTTCTCGTATTACGTCTTTCATTACTACCAAAATCAAACTCCTTAGGCCATGAGGGAGAAAAATTTACTGGTAAAATTTTCATGTAATTTTTTTTTAATGTTTCTTCTTTTAAAAAAATAAATTAGGTGCGCTAATATTACTATCTTGTTTAAAAATACTTACTTATAAAAATAAACACTAAAAAAGAATATTTCTTGAGCCTGAAACTCGAGATAAAGTTAGCTTGGGACTAGTTAAAACTTAATTGGGCTGAAATGACCCATTCCGAAAAAAATATTGCGAATGAAGAGCATTCTAATAACTGTATTGCATTTATTTATTGTTTTGATTTCACTTATCAGTAATCGTCAACTATTTCTATATTACGGCTCTAAGACAACTGAAAACCTCAAATTATTTACTCAACATACATATTTGCATTCTCAACAAATATATTTCTGGAAACATCTCTTATTTATAACGCACAATTCTCACATCAACAACTAACTTCTAATATTTTAACTGATTAATTTTTTGATAGCCCTTTAAAGTAATTTATTTTGAAAAGGAGTATATTTATAACTATTCATATGTGTGTGTGTGTAAAATATTCATTTTTTTAAAAAAAATCGGTCTCGTAAATATGCAGGGGTGCTAGGTTAATACTACAATCTGGCAAAAAAACTAGAAATATAAATTTTAAAAAAATCATATATTTGTCTTATATTTATCTAAGTATTTAATATGATATGCATAAATTGCAATGAGTTAAGCTTCATTAATTTAGATTTCCAATAAACAAATTTTTTAAAGTGTGTTAGTAATTACATTGAACTATAATAATTTCATAATAATTTAGTTAATCTCATTCCCTTATTGCTTCCAATTGAAATGAGATCATACTTAAGTGAAGCATTAAAATGCAAGTAAATTGTTTCCCTTATTAATGTTTGTTTCTCTTAGGTAAAGTGCACGAATTTAAGGAACATGGGGGATCATCTCTGAAAGCAGCTCCAGAGTCACTAGTAATAAGGAAAACGTTGAGAATGCATCCTCAGATCACGTTAGAAGTGTCAGAAACGTTCCTCGCTTCGCTCCTAACTTTCGTAAATGCAATGTGTCAGCTGTCTCTCCTCCTCACCCACAGCTTTACGGTTCTTCCATGATTTAATTTACGAACTTGTTCAAGCTTTCATTAATGTCTCATCCTGGCTCAGTTTCATGGGTAACTGACCCATTGGGCAATGAGCAGGTTTTTAACGGAGGGAAACTATTTAAAGTTCTGAGATTCAGAAAATTAGTTTATATTCTAAGCGATGGAGGTACAGGATGGTTTCTTTTTTTTTAACTAAGTATGCTTTGTAATTTACGAGTTAAGTGTATCAGGTTAAACACGAAATTTGCTTCAACATGCATTTTTTATTCAAAGAAATGCTGGGTGTTAGCCTTAAGTAAGAATTTAAGAACTTAAACTTTGTTTTTGGATGGATTTATTTTAGATGGCAGTTATGGAATGTTAAACAGATTCTAAATCCTTTTGGCAGTGGTATCAGTAAAATTTAAGAAAAAATCGGGCTCATTCTAGCAATTCCCTAAAATCCTCACTATTTCCATGTAACAAAACTCGATGTATGGTTTAAGTTTATGAATGTGTAAGAACATGCATACAGTATATTATACTCCGTTTTTGTGCAAGAAGTTTCTTAATAAGTTATACGGAATAAATCCGGAATATATGCGTGTGTGTGTAACTGTTAAACGTCAATGAAATTAAAATTTTAACAAATGAAAAAATACGTATATAATTATGTATTTATTCTCTCTCTGAAATAAAGTATTAGCCTTATACCTGAAAGACTGTGTCTATTATATTGTGCAATAAACTCTAAACTAATTCTATATCATGTACTTTTCCTACCTTTTATTTAAGAAGTATCGATGGTAAAAAAAAGAGTGTGTGTGCTTATGACCACACGACAGAAGTGATAACTTCAATTTTGTAATGATATTTCAGAGATTAATTAGGTGAATAAAAAACAAGGGGTTATATTATATTAGTATTGTCATATAAAATTATTTAATCATATGTCTGTACTCATAAAGTAATATTTTTTGCTAAGTATACGTATTTGTTAATTCATTGTATTTTAAGAAGGAAACAATAGGTTTATGGTAGCTGAAATTGGTTATAAATACTTTAGATTCAAAACTATTTAAACATATAAAAAAACTTCGTCAAGCGTTGTTCCATACTTTGTCGTGTTTTCATTTGAATCATTTGATATAATTAAATTGAATTTTGATTTCAAAAAAATCTACTAAAGGCTTTGATTTGTCTTTTGAAAAATCTACATTAAAATCTCCACTTAAAATAATAGGCAATTTGTTCAGAAGAGTTGTCCGGCTTCACACACAGTGTAGGCAACTAGATTTTTGTGAATGAATTCGATAATTTTCTTTGAACTTTGATTAGGTGACATATAGATAATAGCCATTAGAATTATTGGTTCATTTTCTGCTTTACATTTCACCACACACATTTCTCCGATGCATGACTCATTAATCCCAAATGATTCAGTAGTATTTGTTGCTACATCCATTTCTGAAGCGGCATAAGTTGTCGTATCTCCTTTACTTTTATGCATAGCAACTCCACCACCTCTGTGATTGTGTCTTTGGAATTTAGCAATACAATGGAAATTTGGAACATCTATGTTTTCTTCATTATTTATCTAAGTTATATAGTTGCATGTTGCATAACACTGTCATCGAGATCCAAAGCATGTGCACGTAAACTTTGACAATTCAAAGAATATACTGATGTTCCCTTTTTTGTGGAAATGAGGTTTGTGAATATATATGTGATTGCTTTTTAAGTTTGTTTTGTGATAACCTTTTAAATTCATTTTGGTGTTGTTTTAAGTTTGTTTTGTGATAACCTTTTAAATTCATTTTGGTGTTGTTTTAAGTTTGTTTTGGGATAATCATTCAAATTCATTTTGTAGATCTCTGAGAGATGTAGATTATCTTACGCTATGGAAGAATTTTGGATCGGAACTTTCCGTAACAATGTAAAGTCCTTCAAGACTTGTTGCTCTTGATAACGCAACATATACCAATTGTTGAGAATGTGTTTTCTCATACTTATAAACAACTTCGTTGAATGATGCTCCTTTTGACTTTTGAATTGTTATAGCGCATGCTGAAACTACGGGAAAATGGTTACGTTTGGCGTTTATAGCAGCGCTTCCCAAAGTTTCAATATTCGTGACCCAATATTCAATCATAATTTTCATCACGCCCCCCTCATAAAATAACCATGTATTGAACATAATAATACTATACTTCGGTGCTAAAACTACGACATGACTTTAACCTCTTAAGTGCTACCGGCGTATATAAACGTCTCGCTCGCCAAAGCATAAATTTCCCCGCACGTATATATACGTCTTTCCGAAGTGCATTCTTTTCTGTGGACTGATATCCATAAAATTATTCTGAAGGCTTTGGAATTCAATAAAAGGACTTTGACAATGTTTGCGAAGGATTCACTTATTTCAGATTATTTGCTTTTTTATTCCTTCCTCCTCCCCAATACGTCACATATGTGCGACTTCGTGGAAAACTGTTGGGATTGGGAAGCGAATCACGTCACTTTTAATCGCCCATTCAGAATTTAATTCTAAACTGTACAAATTGTCAAGATAAGTGATAATTTTTGTGAATCCCATGGAGTCAATTAATCATGTTCTTAACTTAGTATTGTTAAATTAATTTTAAAATACATTGTGTAACACATAGATAATTAGAAGTGTGTGTTTTATTTTTTTTATTATATCAGAACATATTTTGTTTGATTACTTTACTCAAACAAAAATTTTTTTTAAATAATCTTTTGTTTTTGACTTTTCAGTAAGCTCGTGCCCCCTTGTAGAGTTGTCACGCTCCCCCCTACAGTTTGAGAAACGCTGGTTTATAGTTTTGTTATTAAGGGATATTGTGCTTGCAGTCCCATTTAGTTGAAGCAAGGAGCTTCACTTTCACTGAATATTGGTGGGGGGAGGGGGGACAAACTACCACGTTTCATGTTTTTTGGGAGTGGGGGAAGGGGAAAGGGGGGATAACATTTTGCAGCTCTATACTTCCCTTGACAACAAGAGTGGCCAAAAAAAAGTTACCGATTTTTTTTTAAAAAGTCTACATAAATATCGAACATGTACCTTTATTTTCCAACTATCCACCACCGTTAAAATTTCTTCATTGCTCTGATTTGAATAATTCTTTAAGCATATATTGCCAAATGTAGAAGATATTTTTAAAAAAATAAAAATGCAGGTGTGTTAAAGTTTACAGAATATGAATTAAACGAACGCAAGTCATTCCACATTTCACGCAATTCCAGATATGCTTCTGCTATACTTGTAAAGCAAGATAGTTGCAAATCAACTTTAAGATATTTGAACTCGAATATTTTCGATATACAAATTAAAAATAAAATATTGTGTCGAAATGATTTTCATAACAATATCTGTGGACGTTTTTAAACCTCCTCTATCCAGAAGTCTCAAATATTTTGCCCCTTCAACATTTTCTGAATCGAAATTGATTTTTATCTACAATAAATCTATATTTGTAATCGTAGCATTCGAATTTTATGTTATAAACGCTATAAACCGCAATGTACTTTAAATTTAATACTCTTCTATCGAAATATCATCTGATTTATTTTTAAATTTCCTAGGGATTGTCCCTTTTGAAGTTTGCTTCAACTGTTCATCTTTTGGGAAACAAAAAACCGAAACGTATGGTTGCCAAGTTTGTTAGATGACTAGTTGGGCAGACAATAATAACGATACATTAGTATAAAATGTGTGCAGCTTTCGGTTAAGTAATTAATAACATTTTTAATTAAGATTTGACACAATAAACAAACACTAATTTCCCATATAAAACAAAAAAAAAATTAAACATAATTAGGGATGCTGGCATAAATACATCAATTTATTATATCGTGTCCTAAAAACTAAAAAGAAAGAAATTTAATAATGACACAACAATAAAGTTATACAAATATATAAGTATCGTACCTTCCTTTATAGTTATTCTTACTGATATATCTTGAATAATAAGTACACGTGGGAAGATGAACTAATTAAATAAGCATACAAGAAGAAAGACTGAGTACTAAAAAAAACCCGGGGAAACGTCCCTCTTTTAGTCACGTGTTTTCTTTTTAGGGGTGGACAATCATGTTGGAGCAAGTTTTCCGAATACAGACGAAAAAAGCCGAATGAGCGTTACATATCTGAGTGTGACGTTCATTCATGTTCATTCTCCAGCAAAACGCGCCAATAGAAGTTATCACTTCAAAAATGGTCTATGTCCAACATTTTTAAATACGAAAAAAGTCGATTAAAGTTCAAATGATTTATATTTCATACAATATATGTTGTTTTAAGATATTTAGATGTTAGCTTAGGTTCCAAGATAAATGTCTTTCAGGTTTTATCCCTTTTGTTTCAGTATTTTTTAGGCATGAAGGGAATTAATTGATTCACCTCAAAATATTAATGTATGTTAATTTAATCGAAAAAAATAAATAGGTCATGCAATATGCGTAAAACTGCGATTATCATATTTAGGAAAAAACACAAGTTTATTTTTGTTAATTTAGACAAAAGGAAGAATATATCGTGAGACTCAGTTTGAAAAAAGGAAAACTAATACGTAATTTGCTAATGTTTGTAAAAGTAATGGCGTTTGTCTTGAATATGTATTTAAGTTCTGTAGTGCGTCGTCGTTAAGTCAGTTTTTGGTTGGGTTTCAAGAAGAATTGTCTTTGTAAAATATGATCTGGCTTAGGTTACACACGACAACAAACATCATTAAACAAAAAAACATCAATGGAAGAATTTCCATCGCGCACGCAAGCAACGAGTACTAGACCTGTACTGCATCATACCCCGCTTCAACTAGTCCTTCAAAGGCGCCTTTGCAGAGTCAGTATAGAGTTATGACAGAAGCGGAAACAGAGTGCTTATGTTATTTGTCTATACTTTTTAATAATTTACTTCAAATTTTATTTTAAACTAGACACCTTGCTTTGGGAATAAATAGGCCTCACATCAGTTTCAGCATTAACCAATTTATAAAAAGATTTGTTGGTTTTTCCATTTTTTTAATGATTAAGTATTTCATCAGAAAATGATGTATCTTAGATTTTTTTTGATATTTTAACATACTAAAATAACTTTTTTTAAAGTATTACTTATATTTAGTTTCAATAAAATGTCATAACTTCTAACCCAAAAAACTGAATGAGTTTAGTAATATAAGACTTATTTCTTTGCTGAATTACTGACCTAGAAAAAAGCACAGAAAAGGAATGCGTAAAACGTAGTGAAATTAATCACATAATAATTATTTTTAAAAAAAGTTGCCCCCAAAGAACGTGTGGAAAGGAAATACATAAAAAGTATTATGTTTCTAAAGATAAAGTTAATACGAAAAATAATAATATAAATTTACAAAATGAACACAGGAATAATTTTAAAGGAAAATAAATGCATCAAAACATTGTAAGAAGTTTTATTTTTTGAAATAACCGTTTAAAAGCAGTATAAAAATGTAAATACACCAATGAAAAATAAAAATCTGTATACCAATGAAATGAAATTTTGTTTATTATATTTTTTTATGTGTATAATATTATACAAACTACATAAAACTTGATAATATCATCTTGATATCTTTTTGGTATAATTCATTCTCATATTGAACATTTACGTTGGCAAAAAAATCAAGGAAATATATTCAGTACAAAAACAAAAGAGAGTAAGATTGTTGTAGACTGAAAACGAATAATATAGCAAAAAGCTAATGATAAATATAAATTTAACTTTTAAAATGTTGATTATAATCTACACTTTAAGCAAGTATATTCTTTTAAAGGAAATGATAGTATTTTTTTTTGTTACTGAATCACAATGATGTGTGAGAAATAAAATAGGGTACAAACTTTGATTCTAATATGTGTGGTCCACAACTCAATAAATTAAAAACTAACGGTTAAACATATTTAAGACTCCTACTCTATTATCTACTTTATATAATCAGAAAAAACTTAAATATATTCGACAAAATATATGTATGTACTGGTATATTATTACAAATAATAAAAAAATTCCACTGTTATTAAATTATTTAACCTTCTTTTGAATACCAATTTTTTAACACTCACTATATTCAGATAATACTAAAATGTTACATGTATAGATACTACAAATAGGTTCTCATAATCACAGCATCTTGCTAAAAGCTATTACGTTTAAGTGCTAAATTAATGGGCTCATAGCCATTATAAACTCATAACCCCGCATTAAAAGCGATTCAATTCGAGAACGAACAGGAGAGAGAGATAGCTGATAGATATAAATATGTATAGTTTCATATTAACGAGTTTCTCTCTCTCTCTCTTTGAGATAAAAATAACTATTTAACGCTTCAGTATTTCCACTTTCTCTTAAGAATGTTAGAATTAATATTGACGCTGATTTACAAATCAAGCGACTCATACATTCCGCAAAATTCCAAGAGTAAAAATGTGCCTGCGGTAGCCAAGCGGTCATGGTTGCGGCTGGAGTTGTCGAGTCATCAACTCGAGTCCTGGTTTCACTAAAGACCATTCGTGTAGAGCAGTGGTTCCCATACTTACAGTGCCTATGAGCCCCTTTTTATACCAAACACTGGGCCAATGATTCTGTAGTGAAATGACTCTATTTCAATGCATAGTTGAGAAATTATAAATTTATTTTTGATGTCTTGAAGGGTAAATATTGACGTACAAATAAAGTATAAAAACAATATTGTGAAATCTGAAGAAGCATAAATAAAACATGGAAAACATTTTTTTCCAATCATATGGTTATCTTCGTTACAATACAAAGAGCAATTCTGCTTTTTATTCAAAAATACAGTAAATTTATTGCATTCACTTCGCGTATCGGGATCATCAATAAAGCAAAACTAAACTGTTGATTAAATGCACAGCTCTTTAAGGCCTTATCACACACGCATGCCTAGGAACAACTCGAGTCTCTTTTGAATAACTGTTTCGAGCAGCTACAAGGGTGAAGTGTTGTCGGAAACAAAACGAAACGCTTAGACCTCCTCCACACCCTATCTTCACATTGAAAAATTACTCGCCTATTCTGCTTTGGAAAACGAACATCCAATATTAGTTCTTTTATTCCACTCACGATTTTGTCGACAGTCGGAAACAGAAATGGAGCACCATTCTGTACACAGAATTATACGGCGTTCCTGTTCCATTTGACGAAGCAGAGGTGGCCGCGGTAGCCGAGTGGTATAGGTATCGGATCGTGGCTTGCCTGGTCACGAGTTCGATCCCAGTACCACTAAAGACCCACCGTGTAGGGCAGCGATGCACGTTAAATCTGTCGAGAGCTGAAACGTCCTCCCGTTGGTGTGGTGTGGTAGTTAGGAGAGGGGGTACCAGCTCAGGTGTCGTCCACGTCACTTGACCATGGTTCAAAATTACGTGGTCCGTCGCCAAAAGCCCTCGTGTAGCTGAACAGTGCGACGTTAATATTAAATCAATCAAATCAATCAATTGACGAAGCAGAGGCTATCATCTTTACCGCCATCTTGTTTATGACAAAGGGAGTCGACGAATCCCATTGGCTGGAATTTCTAGCAATTCATTTAGATCACTGGGGGGGGGAGAGGTTGTTTGATGCCGTTGCTATGGCAACTGGGTAAAAATGGCACCAAAGTGTTATTTGAACGAAAAATTGCTCCAAATACGTATACGAGTGATGCCTTTATACTGCATGTAGTATCTAAGACTGATGTTGGCGAGAGTGGAATATTGGGGTGGCTTTGATAGGGTTAATGAATTTTGGAAGAGGGTTTCTTGACTCCGGGTAGAACGTTGTTGGATCGCAGGCGAAGCGGTCACAGGGAGAAGAGAGTCCCTTGTTTTTGTTTAGCGCGAACTCCTAAGCTGTGTCGGGGCGAAGAAATTGAGAACGTCGGCGATACACCGACACGCAGTGGTGGTCTGGTAAAAAGAGAAGAATAGAGTCTCTTGGAATTGATTTGAGATTGTAGTTTGATTGTTAGCTGATTGGGTTTAATTAATAGAACTATATGTTAATCAAGATTGATATATTTAATCAAGAAATGTATTAATCAAAACTTATTTGTGTATGTATTGATGGACGTGAGAAGTTATTAAGAAAAGTAATAAAAATATTACACTGCCATATTTTAGACAAATTATTAAACGTAGCGGCGGGATTCCGTTCCAATTTAAACCTGCATAGAGGGCCATACCTACAATAGGCTCGATTTGCACTGTGCAATGCTTGTCATTATATTATGTATCTATCTAAAATATTTCATTCTAATTTTAAAGTTTTACTCTAAATTTCTTAACACGTGCCTATAATAATGGAAATGTGTTATAAATATTGTTACGAATTTTGTGTAAATAGTGTAAATAAGTTATATTTGGGTGTTTAATGCATTTATAGCCTATGTTATATTTACACTATCCCAAGCAATGCCGACGTTATAATGGCAATTCAAAAACGAAATCTTGGCGGTAGAGCCAAGTTGGTATCTATTTTGGCGACCATGTTGGCGAGGATTCTGATTCTTCTATAAAGTAGTGGATCTCTCCCTTAACGTCACGGTCGATGACACGAGTGGTTACATTTCTGGAAGTTTCTGCCGTGCCTATAAAGAGGAGTGCCAGCCACAACCAGTGAGTCTGGATTAAAACAGCGAGTAGTGAGGATTGTTTTGACTAGCGATTAGCTCGGCTGGGCTTGTGAATAATCTTTACTTACGAGTATTTTTAAACACTGATGATTGTGTTTGATTGCTGTTGAAGGTGTGAAGACCTTCGGATATTTACGCTGTGAATATTACCGCAGAATCCTGTATTTAAAGGATTGGATTTTTGACAATAAACTCGCATCGCTCTTAAAAAACTGCTTATTTTTTATTTGTGATTTTTTTACATAAAATCCTCGAACCCGGATCTACGTAACAATATAAATATGTGATACACTACATTAAACCTTTGGCAGAATTTCTAGCTTTGAACAAATATACTCCCTAACTGTGTAAATTTTCCACGGACACCATCCGTAATCACAAGGAGACTCGGGGCCCGTAGGAGCCACTTTGGGTACCTATGGTGTAGAGCAGGAATGGCCAACCCGCAGCACGATTGATTTATAACAGTGACACGCGAAAACTTATTGAAAAATTAAAATAATTAAGAAGACAATAATAAATAAGAATTTTATTTACAGTTTTATTGAAATACGAAAAAAAGAACCCATCATATTATTTTTTCAAATAAATTAAATTATGATGAAAAATTATGCATGCATTTTTTTTTAAATGAAGTGCACTCGTGAGATTTTGGAATTTGAGGCAGCGTGTCTTAAAATATCTGGAAGAAAATAATGAACTACCCAGTGAGTGCTACTTACTCAAAAATGAAGATTAGTTTTTCTTACCGATACTATGGGGCATTTAAATAATTTAAATTTAAGATAAAAAGGAAAATTTTCGTACGCTGATTGATCCTATATCTTCTTTTGGAAACAGACTTTTGCTTTTTTTGTCTCAATTTTGGAGAAAAAGAAGATTATCCCATTTCCCATTAATGCAGAAAACGTATAACTATGCTCGGAGAATTATGATCGGTTAAAAATTTAATATTCATTTCGCAGGATTAATTTAATGATTTTCAAGAGGAAAAAAAAAACTATTGATCATTTTTGTTAATTTCGCTGCAAGACCACAATTGTTACTCACCTGAAATCCAAATCGGAATTATTGACGTACAACACCATTCTGCACAGAGAAACAAATGTAAAGAACTTATTTCAGCTGCAAGGGATCGGAATTATGTTAAATTTTGAAAAGTTGTACCAACAAATAATTTTCCAAATTTACATGATTTGGCTGTCAGATGTTGTAGATTTGGAACAATATGTTTTGTGTGAACAAATGTTTTTTTTATTATAAACATAATAAAATCAAAATATTGCTCAAAATTAACTGATGCTCTCATAATCAGACATAATTTTGTTAGCATCTTCTTGAACTAATCCTAATATAGAATACTTGGTTAAAAAACTACAAACTCAAAAATCATATTAAGAAAGTGCTGACTGTTTAATAATTATTTAGAATGAGATGTTTTATGTTACTCATTTTTATTTTGTACCTAACCTAACTGGTTGAACCTGTAAAAAAGTTTTTTAACAATAAAACTCAAATTTGTACTTTTGTCTTATTTATTATATTATTTTTAAAATCTCACTACTTATATAGAGACTTGAACCAAAAAATGGGCTGTTCGCATAAATATTTTTTTGAGCCTATATGTTACAATGTCTTAGCTTTTCATATTCTTCTCTGTTAAAAAAGTTGAAAGAGGCACGCATAGTTTTGTTTTGATCAGATCGTGGCCCGCTTTACAAAATGTTGGCCACTCCTGGTGTAGAGGGATTAATGAGCATGTTAAATCTGTCGAGGCCTGAATTTGGTGTGGAAGTTTGGTGAGTGGGGTGATAAGCTCAGTTATTGAAATTTACGAGATCCGTCGCAAATAGCCAGTGTGCAGCTTCAAATTGCGACTGTAATGAAAAAAATCAAACTTGTGACGGTGGGGCCAGAATGGCATTATTTCAATCCAATCCTCTCAAGAAGAAACCGCGATATGAAGATTAGTTAATAGGAATATATTGCAGTTTTTGTATTTGCGTGTTAGGAGAATAGAAGTCGGATAGTAGTAGAATGGAAGAATAATAGTAGATGAATAGTAGAAGAATAGAGCAGAAGAAAGACAGAAAGCTGAGATGCTGATCGCCGTGAGATATTGGTAAGATATGAATAATATAAGTGTAATCATAGAATGGATTTTTTTTAGTGTGTTAAGAAATCTAAGGCGGATGAGGATTCTTAGGATTCCTTTTCATAAAGATAGTGATTAGGATTTCAGACGCTATTTACTTTGAATTTATAATTACGTAGTATCACTCCTGATTATATCCCTCTAGTAAGACTTGTGTTTAGACATAATGAATTCGACTTATTATGGAGCATTCGGGTAATCAATCCTACAAATCTAGGTCGCGTGGATGAAGAGATGATACCTCCGGGCCGGAGGGGGTATCACAAACTGAGAATATTACTTTTTGAACGCTTTGAAAATTAAATCTTCGTTCAAAATGTTTCATATATGACTTATTTTTTTAAAAAAAATTATACTTTTTAGCTTACTCTTGCGACAAGTAATTTCCGGTCTTGTTCGAATCACACCGGATGAGTTGATTGGATGAATTTGTTTTTATAATTAGATTTTCAGTCGAGTGGTTCCTCTCAGCTGGCACATCCATCTTTCACCACATAAAATTCCGCTACATTTTTTCGTACGATAACAGCCTAGTCATTAATCTCCAATGTGGAACTTGAGTTCGATTCAGATCATTGAACAGAGCAATGAAGCATACGACTCATTCTTTCTGCCATTTGCATGACAGTCAACTTCAGCTCTAGTTTAGTGATTAATCAACTCTTTATTTATATTTATATACATTGTGCATCGATTTCTCAAGTACGGTATTCTTGCGTGAAAATTTATGAAAGGATAATCCCTTTCTACATTTAAAGTAGCATGGTGTGGAAGCAATGCAATTAAGCAACAATCAGTGGGTAATCATTTATTACAGGTAATGTCAATAACTAATGTGGACAAAAAATAACTTTTGTTATGCATTCGACAAAGAAATACGTTGCTTTGATGGTTATTCAAGTATATCATTAGAAAATGTAAAAGTTAGAGTATCTTAAGTTAAGAAAATTGAAATAACTAACGGCCACAGTCACACAAGCCGAAACTATTTTATTGCTGGTAAATTAATTATTTTAGTTCACAAACATTAAAAGCTAGTGAATATTATCCTATTTCTGCACTGTTTTCAGATTGCATATAAGTGATAAATATTATAATGCGTTATTTAAAATCTAGTTTTTATTAGTCATCTAAGTTATCAAGTTAATTGATAAACATGAATCAACAGCAAAAGAAGACATATTATTAAACCTTTTGGGCTTCTGATTTAAAAAATATGTATTTCATTTATTATAACGCAACCCATTTCTAGTTTTACCAGATATTCTTAGGATTTTCAAAACATAAATTATTTGAAGGTTTCTCTCTCATTTTCCAAAATATTACAGAAATATATACCGTATTCATTTTGATCTAAGCCACACATTTTTTCCATTGTTAATCCTACTGAAAATAGGGAACGGCTAAGAATCGAAGGTAGACAAAATTCATTGGATGGGGGAATTGATGATACTGAGGGTCAGAACAATTGTTGGCTGATGTACCTGTTTAAAATTAATTATTCACTTCTGATTACTTCTCATTTGAAATATTTTACAATTTCGTAAATATCGGATATCGATAAACAATTTTATAATGATATTCATTTTTTCACAAATTGAGAGAATTTGGGGTGCGGTTTAGAACCTATACAGCTTGGATTCGAATAAGTACGCTATAAGGATATTTACTCAAACGTTAAGAAGTTTTTGCTTAATTCGCTCAATTTTAGCTGAAGTTAAATTATTTGTATTTTTAAAGATAAAAATAAAATATCTATAAATACTTTTCGTTACATAATTTATACAATGGTTCCAAATAAGTAAAGGTTAGATCTTGTAATATTTTAGAAGAAATATATCATTAGCAGAAACTTATTATGTATGCAATCTATTTGATAATGAACAGATTTATCAAGCAATTTAAAAATAATTTAAATCCATCGCCTAAGATTTGTGATACATACATGTAGAATAACCAGCTCTTTCTCATTCTTACTTCTATCATGTCGGTTGAATTGTTTGAATCGTTAATATTTAAGTTCCGAAGGCTTATCGTATCTATATGTTAACTCTGTAACAGCAGTCAAAGCAGATTTTTACGCTTAATCATTGGTTGCTTTCATTGCCTGCGTTTGGCCAAACTGTGGCAAACATTCTTTGTTTTATTAATAACCTTAGCATTGATATATAAGGGATTGTGTGTCATTACGATCTAGACATAAGTTGTAGGATATAAGAAAAAGGTATTATTGGGTGAGGGGGATCGAGAATAAATATCGATAGAGCATCCCAGGGGGACTCCATCCATTTTATACCTAGGACATGTGAGAAAGAAGATGTCACTTTCTTAAGCAATTTAAAATTATTATTCATATTATACAAGCTAACTACTCATAGCCATGACGTGACTACAAATGGGGGAATCTCTGCATCTCCGTGTTTGAACAAATAGATTGGATAAATATTATTAACTCTCTCTCTATAGATATTACCATCAAAGTGTATAATTCAGTTATTTCATAGAATAACTAGGTATTTCATGAAATAATTAGACAAGTCGGTTACAGTATGTAATAGATGAAAAACGTTCATACTTTACTATTTATTCTTTGAAATAACTAAGGATAGACCATTCAAGTGAAAAATTAACAATTTTAGATATTTTATAAATTAATGGATCATAAATAGTTAAAATCTCTCGAAAAATACATTGTATCCCTTTTTCGGGTGAATATTTGATATTATTTATCAAATATTCATCCGCAAAAAAGATAAAATGTAATTAATTATTGCTCACATTTGCTAACGTTAGTTAAACAGAAAGGGGAAAAAGAATATGTGTGATGCAAAAATAGATTATATTTAAATAGTATCAACAAAAATACAAGCTGGGACCAAAACTGTATTGCTTCTTAGAAACATTTTGTAAACCTTTTAAAGCAACAATGTAAGAGAATGTTAATTTAATTCTTATGAGATACCTTTATTTCACTTTTCATTATTTATTAGAGTAAAGATTGCTGTGATGCCACTTTGGATTACACTGCTCCAGGGACGTAGCTACCACCGTATCAATGATCCGGGGCTCCCAAGCTATAGGGGCCCCAACATGTGTAACTACAGTGCCACTAACAGGGCTCCCATATCTAAAAAGGCCCCGAAGGAACTTTGATACAAGACCCCCTCACAGCTAGCTATGCCAGTGCACTGCTCATTATTTTTTTAAACTAGTACACTTTTTTACTATTACACATTTTTTAAACGAGCACGTTTTAAATCCTTGTCCAGTACCCCAACTTTTGAGTTGTTGCAACAGATCGAAGCTTTGTGCCAATGTTTGGAACTTCTTCAACGGAAATTAATTCTTTCTGACATATACTGAACTGATATCTAGAGTACAATTTTTTTATTAGTCTATCTCTAGTTCCTAAACGCAATAATACTTCCCAAAGCAGCTAGAACTGGTTCATAGAACTTTCGATTGCCGTATTTCATACTTTAATGATCGAGTAATCATTATTTTATAGAATATCTAGTTAAATCGTAGAATTTAATAATTTTATATACTTTAACTGACTTGTCTAGTTATTTCATGAAATACCTAGTTATTCTATGAAATAACAAATTTCACACTTTAACGGTAACACACACACACACACACACACACACACATATATATATATATATATATATATATATATATATATATATTATATATATAACAGATATTCCAATTTATAAAATGTATAACATAAATTTAATAGTTATTATGTTATCAATAGCAATTACGGTAGAGAGTTTGTATCATCCAAAGTTCAAAACTGAGAAGTTATAAAGTAAGTAATGAAAGTAATAAAGTAACAGAAGTGCAGGGCCACACCCAGTCAAGCAATAAAAAATTAAATATTACGATTAAAATCTACTCAAATATTTTATAAGAATAAATTATATTACATAAAATATCTTAAAAGTAACATGTAATGAATTTCTTAAAAATGAAGTAATTATACAGAATTTTTTTAAAAAAAATCATGAATCTATCAGAAAAAGAAATCCATGTGTATTAAGTCATGTATTTGAAAGTTCCAATATCAGAATAAGCCTATTTTTTCACATCCAATCCAAAAAGAAATGGAAAGACAATTACCGAAACAATTTAATCCAAACTGAGCAAAACTTTCAAACCAGATCCATAATTTGCAATTTATTGAAACAAGTTGTCATTGAAGTGTACGTTTTGAAGATGAGAAATATCGAAAATCATGATAGGACTTTGAGATTCCGCAATTAATCTTGTCGATTGATTCAGTGAGGGAGAGTATGTTATGTGTCAGAAAAGTGCCCCAAGATCAATCTTCGGGTAGTTTAATAGTGGATTAGCATCATTCTGTCATCACTGAACCATAGCGTACCCCAATTCCCAAGCCAAATAATTAACCTAACGATCTCTACCAATAGGAACTTATTTTTCAGATACATAGAGATACAAATGCGAAGAAAGTTTCCATATGGAAGATAATTAATATATTTTTGAAAAATCTAACGCTAAATTATTATTTTTCTACTTGCATTAATAATGCTGTTTTTGAACAAATTGAAACATTTTATTCAGGATAAACAAGCTTAATATTTGTTTTAAAATATATTTTTGCACGAAAAAGTGATTATTGTATATACATGGGTTTTTAAGAAATAAAATTCAATGTGTTCAAACTATGAGGGAAAATGCTCGATCGATTTAATTTTTCAGACCATTAATTTAATTAAATGTTCCGTAACATCATTAACTTTATTTGGAGGGAATTTAGTTGTGTGGAAAACGGTTAATAAAAGCTCTCCATTTTGACTACTGATATTTTAAGTACTTTAATCACGATACGATTTTTTAATAAAACATTTATTGCTCAGATTTTTCTTTTTTTGCCGCTTTTTTAACATCAATAGATAAATAATCATTGTCATGCTAATAATGAAACATTTCTAAATGACATTTCTAATTCTTCAATGGTGAAATTATTTTAGTAATAAATTAAAGAGAGTTTTTCAGGAAATTGATATGACAAGACAATTTAGAACAGTTAGAATATTTAATAATCGATTGGAGACCTAGATCATATATAACCAAAAAACCCAGATGAGGTCATTGGGCACATATTCTAATATGTAATACTGTGGAAAAGAAAAAATTCTTTCGTAATTAATAATTAATTTCCCCTGTTAAGTAAATTAATTTATCGCATTTAAAAATTCAGCCAAAATTATCACTAATAATCCGAAATGCATCTTAACTTTTACTTTTATAGCAACGAAATAAAATGAAATTTCGCAAAGTATTGCTAAATCTCGTTCAAATATATATTGCTGTATATTGATAGTTTTTTTACGAAACTCTCTGTGCCGAAACTCCTTGGTGCGTGAGTCTACCAACTACAACACAGAGCTCTCTCTCAAGTAGAATAAATCACAACACATCATGGCATAAAATTGATCATCACATTTCCAAAGTTTCAGTTTGAAGATAAACATTTCAGATATCCACTATTATGCGTCTTCATAATCTCAAACTTGAACTGATTGAAATTCATTTGATTTTTGTGGTAACATATCAACTGAAATTGAATTAATTATTTTTAGTAGAGAGAGAGAGAGAGAAAGATATATACAGGGTGTCCAGCCTTAATGTGAACCAATAGCTAATTTCCGAACCGTTCGGTTTAGATGCATACTTCGATTTTGTAAAATGTTTTAAAAAAGGTAAAGAATGTTTTTGCGTGCTTTTCGAACCAAAAAACCCATTTAGAAAAAAAGTTACAAAAATTAAATTTTTATACGGTCCCCAGGTCCCATCATTTATATTTAGGAAAAGATGCGGAACACTAAAACAAAGTAAACACAAAAAGTTTCATTTTATTACGATTATAACTGACCGAGTTTGCTTACATAAAGTTGAAGCATCTGAATTGCTCAGAAAAGGGAGTCGTACATAAAATGAGTTTAGAATACAGTAATTCAATATCTACAGAGAGTGCAGAAGAAAAACATCATAGTAATATTAAAACATCGTAGTAAACATCATAGATTGACAAGTTGTATTGCTGTATGGCAAACAATAAATGTTAAATTAAAGAAATACAAATTGTACCGAAAAGATTAAAACAGCTTGTTTTAAAAAATAGCAGCAAAAAAAATACAGGATTTGCCATTCAAATTATAGCATAATGTGGAATGAACAAATTAACTTGAATAATGTTCAAAATGACTGCCTTCCGCAGAAATGCAGTACCAAACCACCCGCGACAGAAACTCCACCTGTAGCTTCTGCAACATATTTGGTGCCACAGACTTGCATGCCATGCTGATTCGATTGAGTAAATCGTATTACTCGTGGATTCCCGTTTGTACACTTGCTGTTTAGGAAGCCCCAGGGGAAAAAATCCAGAGGACTTAGGTCGGGTGATCACTGGGACCCCTCTTGTTGACCTCCATAGCCGATTATTCGAGTGTCAAACATCCGTACTAGAATTCGTAACATTAGAATATGACTGTATGCAATTACAAGCGACTGCACAACAGATTTTTAAAGTTCGCCATGATTAGTACCGCATCAAATCAGTCTGAAGCCGCAGCAAATTAGTCTATTTTTTTGGAACTGCTTTTTTAAAATGTTTTCTTCATCCAAAATATTTTATTTTGTCTATGTATTACACGTACACACGGAATAAATTTTATTCCTTAAGTACTCAATTATTGAATTATTAACGTAATGTATGTACTTTTAAATTTAAAAACGATTTACATAAGAGTTACGTGCAAGAGCGAAAGTTTCCTGACAGAGTTCCAATTCATTTCACTTTGGAAACGGCCCCTTACTAGCTTCTTGAAACTGGCCGAGAAAATGCATTAAATGTACGACTTTCAAAGTTTCATAACTCAGCCAGTTTTTATTGTAATAAAATGAAACTTTTTGTGTTTACTTCGTTTTTGTACACTGCATCTTTTCCTAAATATAAGTGATAGGACCTGGGGACCGTATAAAAATTTAATTTTTCCAAATTTTTTCTAAATGGGGTTTTTTGGTTCGAAAAGCACGTAAAAACATTATTTAACTTTTTTAAAACATTTTTCAAATTGGAAGTACATATCTAAAACGAACGGTTCGGGAATTAGCTATTGAGTCACATTAAGGCTGGACACTCTGTATATATATATATATATATATATATATATATATATATATATATATATATATATATATATATATATATATAATACATGTTATTTATTAACCCTCTGACTGGATGACCCGCTAATTGAATTTCACTTCGAAAGCTATCTACTTTTTTAAAGCTAGCTACGCCGAAAATGCTCCGATAATTTTCGCGAACTGCTTCAAAAACGAATGGCAGTTTAGTGCTTTCCCCTGTTAACGCCGCAGGAGGTCCCGATTGGTTTTGCAGGGAAGGATTTTATTGCTTTTCGGTCTCTGTGTTCTTCGAAACGGGAGGTTTCTCATTCACAGCTGTGGCCTAGGGCGAGGATTGTGAAATGGACATTTTCTACACTTCACGGCCAACAGAGAGTTCACCCAATTTATTGCAAATATATATTTCATATATTTAGAAAACTTGCTCAATTTCTGATCTAAAACCAATTAGGTTTTAAGAAATTTTAATTTTCTGAGTTTTGATTTTAAATTCGGTTTCATTTTAAAGCATTTTTGCATTCCTAGATTGAATTAATTAAAAATATTTTTTTAACACAATCCAATATTTCGTGTGAAACGGCAATTAACTACAATTTTAGTTTCTAAAATCATTTCTGTTTGCTCATGTTTTTAAGTTTTCTCACATTTACTTAATTAAGATTGATTTAAAGACCAATATATTTTTGATACGTAGTTTATATAATTTAAAAGCTCTTTACTTTGTTTTCATTTTTTTTTTTTCCTTTTGAAAAATGCCATGACCAAAATGTACGCAGGCTACTGTGATAAATAATACTTGAAAGGGATGGAATATGACTGAAAATGGTAAATCTAAAATGCAGCTTTTTCAGGTAATATTACAATTAGACTACAGAATACAAATGTTGCAGAATGAACTAAATATTTCCCTGATGTACCACAAACTACATTATAATAAATCTATTGTAGTACTACACTGCAGTATTTTAAAGTCATGCAACAAAAACTTAAACTTGCTTAACTGCCACGATGGGGAACTGAGAAAAAAATAGATATTGTTTACAAACTTGGTGATTTCTGGATTACGTTTGTATAACTACTAATTTCTATATAAATATTTTGCATTTAAAACTCTTGTGAATATATAAGGTTCTGATAAAAGTGAATAATTGATCAAATTAACAGTTGTTATCAATGTTATGTCTTAGAATATTTTGAATTAAAAAAGATATTTCAGTCATATTTATTTCAAGTAGAATTTTCATGTAGAGCATAAGTTGGATAGTAACAGATTGAAAAATTAAAGCTTTACAGGCAATGGAATTTTTTTTATGCCATTACAAATTTTAAATATGTTTTTTCTCAGATTTTTAATTTTGAAAATGAGAGTGTTTTCTAATCCCTAAGGCGTTTTCCTGTTCAAGATAGAGTCTTGAAATATCTTGTAAATGTTCCCTTACATATGTTCTATGACAGTTCATATGGATTTAGGTCTGAGAGCTCTAGTTATTTTTTAAAAATATCTTAATGTTAATATTTAAAAAAAAGTTGGGTTTTTTCCAGGTTTAGCCATAAAAATAATTATTAAAATTCAACAAAGAGATATATTTTAAATTTTATACTTTTTTGTTTCCAATAATCTAAGAAATATTAATCACTTACAATAATTAAATATTTTTAATAATTTAACATTTTAGAAAAGTTTAAAAAATTTCAAAACTGTCCAATGCTTTAAAATTGGGAAATAATGGCTTGTCAAACTAACCTATTTTTTTCAGAATCAATATAATAGTATAATTTGAATATGAAACAAAAATTAATTTTACTGTGACAAACTGTTTACGACTTCTACTCATATTGTAAGAAGAATGAAAGATAAATATATAACATAGTGGCAGTAAAAAACACATTCATAATATGTTAAAATCCTGTCCCGATACAAATTTCAATGCATTTTCCAAACTGTAGCTAAAAACAATTATATGTTTTTTAGGACAGAAATTATTTATATTTAGATATATTTTTCCTTATTAAGTACATAATGAATAATGGCAAGATAATTTGTAAAATCCTGAAAGATTTTAATGAAGAAAAAAGCCAGACGTAATTTTAGATAGTTAGAAATTTAATTATATAATACACAAATATGCATGTTTTAAAAGAAATAAGATGGCTAAGAAAATGAAATTTACTAAAAATTTCCTGAATAAAGTAAATCAGATTTCATCCGCAAATACATATAATTGTAAGAAAAGGTTTTATTCAATTTACAATTAGTTACAAAAAACCTTTTATAAAAAATAATTTTAACAGGTATAAATAGCAAAATATATCAAAGAAGTATGAGAAAGACACATACATGTCATTTACAGAAATGTCACAGTGTGATATTTTTCGAAACACGGCACTGCACACAGTCCAACATTACAGTCTTTACATTGAAAACGAGTTTTTGATGTTTAACGACTAAATCGTAAATATAAGAAACAACAGTCAAATATCTCGAGTGCAGACGGCGCTCGCTGATATTTGAGTGTGAAAATTAAAACAGCATAAAATGCGACTTCGTTTGAGTTATATCTAATGTGCATATTTGGAACTGTTTAGCGTACTCGAATTAACTCAAGTGCGCACGTCAAGGGTTTATATTGCATTCTAAGTCAACACGGTGACTACTGACGAGCGACTACGTAATTTTGAACCGCGGTTAAGTGACGAGGACGATACCTGAGCTGATAACTCCCCTTCCAAACTTCCACATCACACCAACGTGAGGACTTTTGACGTCGATGTGTTTAACGTGCATCAGCTCCTCTTCAACGCTAAACTTTTGTGGTACCAGGGCTCGAACACTGGACACGAGTTCATAACCACGACCATCAGGCTACCGTGGCCGCAAAAGAAAATAGCAAGTTTGAAAGAAATGTAATGGAGAAGTATATTTGAAGAAATAATTTCAAAACTTAACGAAAACCAAAATATCAAAAATTTATTTTAGGAATAATAGTGAATATAACTTCGTATACCTAAAACCACTTTACGCAGTGTATTTTGAAAGTGAACGTTTCCCCTTTTAGAGAAACTTACTATAATTATGTCAAATTCCTTTCATTTTGCTCTAAGGGGATCCCCGAAACAACGTAATTTATTTGAAACACAAAATTACTTATGGTTGAATCTAATACAATTCCCTACAAAATGAAAGAAAACCCTTTTTTATCATATAAATTGAGTTTGAATAGGAGATGGTTAGTTAATAAGAACATTTAAAACGTGTCGGCAATCTATGGACCTGTGGCACGTGGTACAATTCTTAGTGGCACTCAGCACTACTCAACAAATTTGTCAATTCTTGAGTGGATGGAAGTTGATAATAGACCTTATTTGACAAACATCTTCTGAGTTATGGACATTTATGGAACTACAAAATAATCTGAAAGATAATTCTAAGGATAAATTTACAGCTATTTTGTAAATAATTGAGTGTTATTGCTAGGGGATTTATAAATGTTGAAAAAAGAAAATTGCATGTACTCTGCTTTCCACTTATGTGATTCGGCATATCAAAGTAAAAAATCTTTCCTAATATGAAAAATATTTCGACTCCGCAAAGAAATTGTTTAACAACTGAATGCTCAGAATCGTGTCATGCATTATACCCCTGGTTTTGCGATATGAAAGAAGAGTCGTGAAAGAGTTAATTCGCATTACAATTTTTATTTAACTATAATGAAGGGAATCATTTATATTTCACTTTGTCTATTTCTTATTTAAGTAAATATGTTGGAAACATACATTTTTAATTTTTTTTATCTTTGTTGAAGAAATAGTAACATTTTATATTGTTTATTTTTATGTTAATAATTGTATTTTATTGATCCATAATTAATATAAAATAAAACTGTAAATCTAAATTATTTACCTCTATTCTTTAAATCTGCAAATATTACCGTAAGAATCGAAGGATTTCAAAAATTTCGTACTATGTGGCACGCTGAATGATACTGACAGATTGGTTTGGCACGTCTTAGCTACACAGTTGCCTCCCCTGACTTAAAATGTTGGATAAGATAACCATTATATTTTTAAAATTTTATAAATATACAAAAGGAGAGTATTTTGTCAATACATGTTTTAAAAGGAGTAAAGTTTACGAGAACGAAATATAAAATTGCGTTAAAATTATTGGTACTCTATCAACCGTACTTCTTATATATATATATAAGAAGTACGGTCGATAGAGTACCGTAGTTACTGCCAACTCGTGACAATTAATTGGAAATTAAGTTCACAATTCATTGTTATTAAAATATATAAAATTTTACATGACTTATTTTTGTATTTGTTATTTTTATATTCCTTACTGAAAGCAACAAATGGGAGTTTATTACCTGCCAAAACTGCAGAGGCCTGGTTGTTTACTCCACAAGCTCCTACCTTATGCTTACTCTGCCCTACTAAGTAAAAATGCCGTCTTCTGCTCGTCAAGATCATGGAATTGCAGATATTGTTTTCCATTTATTTTAAATATTAGTTTTCTAACTTCTACATCAGCCTTTTAATAGTCTACACTCCTGCAAAGAAGTCTGAATTCAAAAATATAAAAACTTATTATTCCCAACAATGTCATTTATATACCTTTTATTTTTTATTTTTTATAATTTGTTATCGCGACTATTTAATATTAAATGCGAAAAAAAAACCGAATAAGTTTCAGACTGAAACTTAAATTGAATTTTTCAAAAATTGTCATCGATATTCTCATAACTTTTACATATTGTCATTTTAGCATATCACACATCTATCTTCTATGCAAAAATCTATTATAAGTTCATCAAATATTTCAGCATATTTTTACTCATAACATGCAGTTTTCAACCACATTGTGAGGCCGCGGTAGCCTAATGGTCAAAGTAACGGACTCGTAGCTGACGTGTCATGAGTTCGACCCCAGCACCACTGAAGATCCGCCGTGTAAGGGAAGGATGCTCAAGCGTCATCCTCGTTACTTGACCATGGTTTAAAATTACGAGGTCCGTCGCCAAGTGAGTGAATATTAACGTCGCACTGTTCAGCTACACGAGGGCTTTTATTGATGGACCTCGTAATTTTGAAAAATGGTCAAATGACGAGGGCGACACCTGAGCTGGCACCCCCTCTCCTAACTACCACAACACACCAACGAGAGGACATTTCAGCTCGATAGATTTAATGTGCATCGCTGCCCTACACGGCGGTCTTTTTTGTGGCCCTGGGCTCGAACTCGAGACATGCCAACCATGATTCGATACCTTGACCACCTGATACCCCGTCCACAGGACCGTCGCCAAAAGCCCTCAAGAAGTTGAGTAGAGAAGAGAGAGTGCGATTTTAATATCCCCTCACTTAATTAAATTATATGAAAATTAAGGAATACTTGAATATATATATAAAAAATATTAGAAGTCGAATATATATATATAAAAAATTAATCTAATGATAATTTTAAATATCCAAAGAATTATTAGTATTTATGGTAAATATATGTTTTTTCAACTGAGTATGTGAGACACGCATAAATATCTTTTTCGAAATTCCAATGCAGAATTTTAGTGGAGCTAATACAAAATTCCTAGTTTTGCATGGTTAAGATTATAAAAATGTCCAAATTTTAATAACCTTTTCTTCAGTCAACCACTAATGGAACATGAATGATGAGGGATTATGCATAAATATATATTTTTTTAACTTCAATTTAAAAAGGATCTTTATATTTATTTATATGCGCAAATGTTAACTCTAAATTTGTCCAGATGCTTTTAAATACTCTTTATTTGAAGATTCAAGTTAAAAAATATAAACTTGAAATTAAAATTCTCTTTGAATGAAATTAATGTTCAGACATTCAAAATTCAAATATAATTTGTCATCTGAACAATAGAAAACAAAGGATTCTACGTAAGATGCCCTGAATATCTGGCTTTAAAATTATGAAAAACTAAAAGATTTAAATAGGGTTTTTTTAACAATACATATAAATTTTTTGCAAATAATGTAATACAGAAGCTTAGAAATTATTCATGTCAAGAAGTGTCCGAAATTTTAAAAAGATTTTAAATTTTGAACCTTTTTTTATTTTTTGACACATAACAAAATAATCATTTTTAAAATCCCTGAAAGTATTGATTAAAATAAAAAAAAAATGAAACAGTAAATTATCTTCAATGTTTTAATATATAATTTGAATTTAAATACTACAGATATTTTTTAAAAACTTAGACATACATTATAAAAACTTAATTCCATTTGAGAATTTTAAGGTAAAGTAAAAAATTGAGAATTCTCAACTGGTTGACTTGCAGTTTATTTCCGTACACTTTAGGGTTTAAAGAAATTCTTCTGAGATTTTACGATTGCCAAAGGTACCGGTCTCCACGTGGCCCATAAAAGTTCCCCCTCAATGCCCATTGTGTCTCCCCGACCGTCTCTAATTATCTTTCAAGATCGTAAACCTTTAAAGGGGGAAATTAATTCGGAAAAATACCACCTTACCGGTTTTGAACACATTACTTGAAGGGGAAAAATCTGTTAGGTTCATTTCCGGCCTTAGGAAAAATTCAGTGTGGTCTGTTTTCGAAGCCTCTCTAGTAGGGTGGAAAAAGCCGTGCTGTCCATTTGGAGGGTTAATAGAATGTGGACTGTTCCATTACAATTCTGTCTCTGCTCTCAATATAATGATCACAAAACACTGTCTCTCTGTTTATACAAACGTTATCATGTTATACGCATGAAGACCAATGTAACATGTTTTCAATTCCATTTCCAATAAGAAACATTTCAATTTATGTCATGTTATTGTAGCGAAAGTATGAGGAATAGCACTTTCAGATTTTTAATAAAGAAATGTAACATATATGAGACAGAAACACACAAATATGACCCAATTGACTGATGGTGGTCATGCCTATGTCTGGCACAGTATTACAAAAGCGTTCTTAAAATAATTCCACGGTATTGTTGCAAGACTTCATTTCTAGATTGGATTGAACACCATTTTATCCAGAAAAATTGTCTAAATTTTGTTGGCCATTAGTGCAATTAGAATTACTAAAATATAACTATTCTTGTTCAGTAGAAGGCTACATCTAAGAACATAAAGAACATGTAAAGTACTAGTTATGCTATTAAACAGTGCACATTTTCTTAGTTTCAGTTATCACTAATCCATGCAAACTGACATTCTTATAGATCGATTGAAATTTGTTACGTCGAATTAAGTACAAGAGAACATACACACTCGCAATATTATTTCACAACTATTAATCCATTGAAATGCATTCAAAAAAGTCTTGCGGGGGTTGCGGGGGGGGGTACGTTACACCACTGCTGATTTGATTCCTTATTACGTTTGCACTTTGAAGCTTTTCGAGGACTATTGGTGACAGAACTCTTAATTTTGAAGCTCAGTCAATTGACGAGGATGACAACTCTCCAAACTTCCCCACATCCCGAGGGCTTGTGTCTTAAGGGAATGAGGCCTGAAGGGCAAGAGAAGTACTACTGCCCACAAACTCGTGGCCTCTCTGTGTCATCTAAATAAGTTATAGAATTAGAATTGAATTTATTGAATTATTGAATTTATTGAATTTGTTTTTTAGAATTAAACGTACAAATCTCTATAATGCTTTGATACTTTTCATTATAGCCAGAAAATTTTAACTGGATGTTTTTAAATCTTATTTGCCCACGTATGGGTAAATGATTAATCATGCTAAAGAAATTTCAATTTCGTTTTTATTGCTATTTACAAAACATGTTATTCTCGACTGAATTAACTTTTTCACTGGAATTCAACTCCTAATTCTAGTGCTTTAGATGAATTTCTTACCAAAATAAGTCATTTCAATTAGCTTTTTTAAGATAATGAATGCGATACAAGTTCTTGTACAAAACACTCAAGTTCTATGATGAAGAAATTTAAGAAATGTCGTCAAATAAAATCACATCTACTATAAATTCTAAAAATATCAATATAAAACGAAAATTACATAATTTTCTGTTTTACATAGTTTTTAAAAAAGATAATTATTAAATTGTTTCAAGCTAATAGTTCTTTAAAATGTATCAGCTTGCTTGTCCAACATAGGAAAGCTAATCAAAGACTTATGTACGTATTAAAAAATCCTTCATAATGGACTCACGCAAACAAGTATAAAATCTGATTTTATTCCCAAAGCAACGGATTCAAATTACAATGTTTTGCTTTCTTTTCTTAAAGTTGGAACTCTTCCCAGTGGAGTCCAATGGGTTGCAAAATAAATGTAAACGGTCCTGTTTCCTGACCTCTTCACCAGCTGTGACCCAATATATTTTTCGAATAAAAGTCGCTTCCCCTCCGAAAAGAACTGTTTCGAATAGTCTCATTTCCAGAACGCACGCTCAGCTATCTGTCACATGGACACGATCCGAAAATTCCACTGCTACGTCTAACCATGGCATTCGCTTTGAATATTGATGTTGCAGGTTATACCTTAAGTTTTCCATTTTTTTCATTCTCGGATTTTGATGGGTCTGAATTTGTTACAGATTTTGTTACATTTTCTTTCATTCAAATATACCATTTCTGTAGTCCAGGGAGATGTTTTTATTGTCATCTTGTCTCCTATCTTTTAATTTTGATTGTTTCTAGCATCAATTTCATTTTTGTAACAAAAAAGTATACGTAATATTTAAAAATGCATATAAGTAATATTATTAAGAATTTTTTTTATTGTATGCACCTTACTAAAACAATTACAGCGTTTATCAGTAAAAAACAGTATTTTATTTTAACGAAAAAATGTCGCAAATTATAGCTGATTAGAAAAGGAAATCTTCAATTGAGAAAATAAAGAGAAATAAGTTATAAGGATGATACACATTAATGGTAAAATATATCCTTAAGTAATTGTTTGCTCTTAAAGTGTTTTTATTTTGAATTTGCATTTTAGTATATAACTAATAGTAACGGAAAGTGGAAAAAATATTAGATGAATATTTAAAACCTAAAAAAATACCGTAACACTTTAAATGTTTACGAAAAGCAAACTATACCGTATAATATTCTATATATATATAAGACGCATTTGTTGTCTGTTTGTCTGTTCCCTCATAACTCAAGATCTAGACAACCAAATAACGAGAAATTTAGTACACGTGCACAAAATTACACGAGGAAGGTTTTTAAATAGGTTTGGCGTTCATAATTATTTCCGAATTTTTAAAATTTAATTTTTAAGTGATTTTCCAGTGTTATGTGACGTCATATCATGTCACGTTTCTCAGTAAGTGGACAATTTATACTTTACATGCAGTTTTTCAAGATCATTACATATTTTTACTGTAGCTATGTTAATCGGTTGGAAAATTTATTCAATTTTTCTATTCTTTGATATTTAATTAGGATTATTTTTCGAATAAATCATTTTTTTAAGGATTCAACTAAAATTTTGTTTTGTTGTTTTGGCAACATTTAGGTATTATCGCGGGATGTTTATGTGTGTGATTTTGCTTAAAAATTACAACTTACAATTTCAATATTTTTTCGGAGAACTTATTTATTTCTTTAGAATGCGAAGGTTATAATTTTGACAAACTAAAACTTCTTATTGATAATGGTATTTCAGTTTTTATTACTGTGATTAACATAAGTATAGTATTTCCGTTTCGTTATCTGTTTTAGATAGTATGAAATTAATAATATTTTGCAATTTTATGTGTCTTTATTTTAACCTTTAAAAGTATACTATTTGCTTCAGTGTATAAAATTGCCTTGCAGAAAATCAAACTTGGGTAATTATACTGCCCAAGAGAAAGCAGTGTTGGTAGTAGTTACATATCAAACTGGAATAGGCATCAGAGAATGAGCAAAACAGACAAATGGCTTAAATACCTGTTGAGGTAGCAGGTAGTCGTAAGATAAATTACTTTTGGTACTTATGTACTATCCTAACAATCGCCAACGTTCAAAATAGCTTGCCAAGTTGGCAACCCCGATTTCGCATGTCAAATATATGCTGAATTGTGAGTCATGTGCTTCGTTTCATATAATGTCGCAAATAGGTTGCGTTTATATGTAAGTACCTTATTTTTTCAAATTATGCTTTTGCATTTATAGAGTTGGTTCAGTTCTTTTTATGTCAGTTAATGTTAGTATTGTACTTCATTTTTCAATTTATTTTTATGATCGAGATATATATACTTTGGATATTTTTTTTTTATTTAGTACTAACGTATTATTTCACAATCGCCAACGTTCAAGACAACTCGTCACTTTGGCAATCCCAACTTTGTGTGCGTTGAATTGGCAATCAATGGCTTCATTTTGTATAATGTCTCCAATAGGCTGCGATAATACATAAGTACCTCTAATTCTGTACTTTACTATAACAGACTGGCTGCAACATACCAATTTGGCGTGATTTCAAAATCATGCCAAAAATGAGTATGTTGAGGAAGCAGGTAGTCGTAACATAAATTATTTTTCTTACTTATGTACTATCCTAACAATCTCCAACGTTCAAAATAACTTGCCAAGTTGGCAACCCAGATTTCGCATGTCATATATTTGCTGAATTGTGAGTGATGTGCTTCGTTTCAGATAATGTCGCCAATAGGTTGCGGTTATATGTAAGTACCATATTTTTTTCAAATTATGCTTTTGCATTGATAGAGTTAGTTCAGTTCTTTTTATGTCAGTTAATGTTAGTATTGTACTTAATTTTTCAATTTATTTTTATTATCGGGATATATATACTTCGGATAATTTTTTTTATTTATTACTTACATATTATTGCACAGTTGCCAACGCTCAAGACAACTCGCCACTTTGGCAATCCCAACTTTATATGCGTTAAATTGGCAAACATGTGCTTCATTTTGTATAATGTCACCAATAGGTTGCGATAATACATAAGTATCTTTAATTATGTACATTACTATAACATAAGACTGGCCACAACTCCATTTTGGCGTGATTTTAAAACCATGCCAAAAATGAGTAGCCTACCAATATGAAATTATTATGAGTATTATCTTAGCCTGTTTTTTATCTTTCCCTCCACTAATCCTTAATTAATTCAATATATAATATTTCTTTTTTTATATTTTAGTACTTACATTTTTTTTGGCGATTATGTACTGCAAATATTTTGTTACACATTGCAATGGCTTTGGCAAAATTAATCAGTGGTATTTTCCTTAAATATGTTTTTTATCTGTTTTTGACAATTTTTAAAAATTTGTTTGATGTCTGTCTGAAAGGCAAATAGCAAACTAAATATTTTACAGTATATATATTATGTTTGTACGAAAATGTTTATACTGATTTAATCAAAATATTGAAGCTTCTTTTATTTTTGATATCTTTTTAAGATTTAATTTTATGTTTTCATAGCTATACCTAGCTAAATGTTGCTGTGGGTCAGTCAGCTTTAAAAGACTGGTACACCATAAAATATGCCATGAAGCTTACAAAAGTAATACACAAGAATTCAAACAAATCTATATCTATATCTATATATACATATGACGCATTTGTTTGTCTGTCTGTTTCCTTATAACTCAAGATCCAGACAACCAAATAACGTGAAATTTGGTACACATTCACAAAATTACATGGGGAAGGTTCTTAAACAGGTTTCGTTCCATCCCAATCTCACTCTGGCCTCCTCCAGCCAAAAAGAGTGCTCCTTGTGCATGTTCTGAGCCATGGGTTCATTTTAGAGAAAACTTTACTAAACAAATGCGGTAAGTAATTTGCAATACTTCTTTGTTATATTTACTTTACTGCAAGCAAATACTGCAACAAATATCACATTACTTACTACATTCCATTCCATTCCTTGATTCATAGGAATGCATTGTCATTTTTTGCTACAGTCATGTCTATGAGAAAAAGGAGAGAGAGGAGAGTATACACTTGCAGACACCATGATTTTCTCATGGGCAGTTGTATGTGGCCTGCTCTAGAGTGGGCAGAGTGGAAAATCTTTTTGCACACACTCCAAATGGAACTGCCAAAAATGTTGTCTATCACATTGCTTTAAGATAAATGTACCCTTTTATTGCATGCAAATAAACAGTTTTGTAAGCTTCTACAGAAAACCTTATTTTAAACCCGGGCAAAGCCGGGTACTTGCAGCTAGTAATATATATTTTAAGAAAAAAATGTCATACGCGTTTAATAACAAAATTGAACTTACATAGAACACCTATATATGAAATTTGTTTTGAATAACACATTTAATGTACATAAACATATATTGATATCCAAATTTTTATCAAAACATTAGTAAAAAAAGATCCCAACAAACGAATGTTTGAAAAAATAACAAGTTCAAGGAAAATGTGCATAAAAGGATACTAAGCACTTATTTATATCACTTTTCTTAAGAAACTTTAATCAAATATTTTTTCAAGTACTTTTATTGCATTTCATGCATAGACATTATCTTGAATAAAAATGAGCAATTTTTATACATAATTCCTATAATATAAATGCATATTCCTATAATATATCAATATATGTAGTAACATGGTCAAATATAGAGATTTTACTTAAATATAAATTCATGTTGAGGTGATCTATTTCGACTTGCTGAATGGAGGAGGTATCATTTTCTTTCAGTTAATCCATTTTATTTTACATTTTGGTAGACAGTTATCTAATTAACCACAAATACACATACATAACCAACGGCAAATTACGCAGTCACATAAGCAGCAACGACGTTCACATATTGAAGACAGAGACAAAGCGAAAGAGTTTTCATAGTCCTGGCTATTTGTATGAATCGCAATAGGAAATCTCAGATTCACGTGACTTCCTCGTATGGAGGTTAGGATTGCTGGGAAGATATTCCCTAGATTCTGATGTAATTTTATTTTTAAAAAATGCAAACTATATATATATATATATATATATATATATACTTTCAAGATACGATTACTATTAAATCCCGTGCGGAGGGCAAAATTAGTAACTACTTACACGCGAGTCCTGAAGGCCAGACCCGATCAAATTAAAATATTATTCAAGAAGAAATTAAAGGGAATTATTACATATACATTTATGTATTATACGAAAAAATATTTGACATTCTATGTATTGTGTGTGTAAAAAAAGAAAAAAAAGCCACCGAAATAATTCTTTATTTAAAACAATTCTCTAAGAAAAAAATAGCGTTTATATAATACAGCTTTCTATAGATTATGATTCTAAATACTCATTTAATGATTTTATGTTTAGAAGGTTGCAAAGAAAAATTGAAAAGAATGATGAAGAAAATTGAAAGAATCGAAGGTACATCAGATACATTATCTAAATAACCATTGCTCAAAATTACGTGAAAACTGCTGACGGCAAATGATTCGTTAATTCTTATACAACACGCTAAGCCTATTTAATAAAATTTCAATTTGAACAAAACATTGAAACAAACATACAAAAGAGAGAGGAAAACACATAGATATAAGAAACGTTTTAACTCTTTACAATGCAATTTTAAATATTTGCATTAAAAAAGATTCAATCTTTCAATACAAATATAATTTTTCCAGAAAGTCTGATTTGTTCGAAGAACTCTATAGATTGTTTATTAATTTTTAAATACGTAAGGGAAAATAATGTTTAGATTCTCATTAATTTTAAATCGGATCAAGTAGATATTTTACCTCTTATAGAACGCAGAACAGTTATTTTCTGTTTCTTTACGGAATACATCATTTTTTCCCCTTTGATTCAGGAAAAGGTCAACCTTGTAAGCGATCGATGTGAGCGTGTGGACACAATTAAAACTATATACTTTTTTTAAACTATTACTAAACTTTCATTTTTTATTAAAAAATCTTATTCATTTAGAGAAACTTTTTCAATCCTTCTTTAAGAAATCAATTTAAGGAATTATGAATATATGCATTACAATGGAATAGAATTCTTATATATTTTCTTGTCTGAACAAATCCCTTCATAGCTGAGTAATCCAGAAAATGCACATTAGCACCTTTTATTTCCGATTCCTGCAATTCAACTCTTAAAAGAAGAAAACCCTTAAAATTTCCTGAAGAGTAATGTAAAAAAGAAAAAAAATAATAAAGAGTGGGCTAAGTATATCTGTCAATTTCCCTATCATCAACTTCGAATGAGTCCTTAATTTATCTAATCCCGATTCGCATGGCGAAGAAGTTGTTAGAAAAGAATCCTTTTCCTCTTTGTCGCGTAATAATTAATGATCATCTAGATCTTTTCACCCCCTTTTTTTAATCGTTATCAATTATGTGGAAGAAAACCGCACTTAATCCCAGGAGAAGTATCCGGACCGTCCAAGGTTTGTCGCGCGCGAAAAAGCGAACTTTTTTAGTTGAGTACGACGTTTGGGGACTTTTCCGACATTAACAAACATTCTCGTGTCGATAGACAGCTTGGTTGAAAAATTTTCGATAAGGAGTACAGTAGCTTTTTTGATCATTCTAAAATAAACATCTCCCTTTGTATTCCATATCCCGATTAAAAATATATTTTTTTGAATGTTCGCCATTACACAATTCTTTCTATTATGTTGAAAGAATGTAAAAACTGTTCAAGACGCATAATGTTATATTTATAATATTTTTAGATTTGTTAATCATTTTATAAATAAAAATTCTTAATATACTTTTATTTATTTGTTTTTACTTTTTTCATGGCTTCAAAAAGTTTTGTTTCTCAAAAAGCAAGTTTTTATCTAATAGCATTGGGTGTATTTTTCTGTTTCTAATTGAGACATTTCGGTTCAATTAAAAAGCATTAAATATTAAATATTTGCGTTTAACAAAAAGAAATAGAGCAAAAGAACTGCATGTATGTTTTACCGAATAAAATTAATAATATACAATAAGAAACTGGATCGTAAAAAAAAAAGAATTAAAAAATTTATTTAAAAAGAATTTATTTAAAATTTTATAACAGCTCTTTAAAGTAAAAAATGACTTTGTGTGTGATTATTTATTATTATTAAAACCAGCTGGAACTAATTACTTTGCTTATAATTTCATATTTAACTAATTATATGTAATTTAACTTATCTTAATCTCTTAAACATTTAAGAAAGATATGACTTATCAGTAAAGTATTTTTAAAGCGTGCCAGATCACAAACAGACTGAAATCCAAATTAAAAAGGTTGATTGCTTTTCACAATGTTCAAGAAACTTTTAATTGTAAAAATAATATGAGGACAGTTGAGAATAATCGAAATTACTCAAGTAAATAGATTTAATTTCTCTAGAAAAATTTTACTTTGTATGATTCGTATTTATCATGTTTGCATTTTATCTTTTGTTAAATTACTCAGATAGTACGACTTGCTTGCTTTTGCAGTCCATTTTAAAGGATTTTTAGCTAAAATAACGCTGATGAAAAAGTTAGACCTTTCTTATATATATATATATTTATTTATATATATATTACTGTTTCAGAGAAACGAACGCTAGTAAAAACGACTTATATAAATAATAAAATTTGACATTACATTTTCTGAATTTAAATTGGGTTGGAAATTGATCTTAGTTGAAATAACAATTGATGTAATTGATTCTCCCTTACTTAAGTGATTGTGTGTGTGTGAAGGTTTATTTCCTTTTTCTCTTATTTTTCTAAAAAGCTTGTCCTATCCTTACATTATAGTGAAGAAAATTTTGACTTGTACACCTGAAACACTTTTACTTTATCCAGATACATACATAAAATATAAATAACAGCTAATTGTACACATGATACTATTGATTATTGTAAAAAATAGGCTTACAAATATTTCTGTAATTTTTGATGATAATAATTAATTAACAGAAATTAATTATAATAGCCATTAGTACCATAAAATAATTGCATGTTACTAACAGCTATAATGAAAAATAGATTTATAAAAGATTTTGTAAAAATTGACCTATTTAATTTTTAGTGATATTTATCAACCCACAAAAAACCCTACTCGAGATATCCTGTAAAAAGAAAATGATACAAATCTTTGAATAGATCGGGTATATGTATAGGCGAATAAATAAATTGTTAATTAAATTCTGCAAGAATAATCAACCAATTAAAATTCAAGAACAATAATTTAAATCGTAACAACCAATACCGTAAATTATATCGAAACATTTTTTCTTCTCGAGACTTTAAAGTAAATACACATCTGTATATTTATGCTTGTGAGTCAATTTATTCCAATTACCAGAAAAAAACAAAAAAACAGGCTTTTTTAACAGTAATACTAACACAAAAATGAATTACAAAGATGAATAAACACCCTATTAAAAATAATTTTATATTAAATAATTATTAAATTGCTTTACGTATTTCCGATTATGTTGAAATAAGTTATTATGTGAACCTCTGAAGCTCTCTAGAGGTTTGTCTCTGTGGTTGAGTAATATATATTCGTGTGTATATACGGGCCCTTGTCTGCAGTGGATGCAATGGGGTGCGAGCAATGAGCGAGAAACGAACCATCCAGATGGAAAGTGGGCAACTTTTCCAGTTGTAGCAGCGGTGGCGATGCATTGTAGCGGCACAACTTCCCTTCAAACGGAGTCATCGAGCAGGGGCGTGCCCCATCATAGAGGAAATTTTTCCGCCGCCCCTACTTCGAGATGCTTCTATTAGGAGCTGCTTTTACTGGTCTTCTAACGGAGACCTGCAAAATTACCTGCCCTTTTTCCAAATCAGTAGTAATTGCCGAAGCTATTGGATAAAGAATACGGAAAAGGTTTGATTCGTTTTCGCTTTGGATAAGTGCATATTTACGCAGTACCGTAAATTTACATTATATTTATCGTATTGTCAAATCACCACAAAGAAAATTTAGTGAAAAGATTATCCATGTATTTTCTAAAGTATTAAGCTATAGTTATTCATGGTTATTTAAGTTATATATGCCCTTTGTACAATCTGTAAGCTTCTCCCGTGTACTTTCGCGTTTTTTCAAAGCTTCATATAAATAAATGTTATTCGTATTATTATTTAAATATATAACATTGCGCTTATAAATGTAACATTAAAAATGCAATTAAATTGAAATTTTTCAAGAAATTTCTAAGCATGGTTGTTATTTTTAATAATCAAATGTAAATTAACAAAAAAAAAAATTAATTAATGTTGTCAAAATACGGAATTTTTTGTTTTTATTTGTTAAAAATTAAAAAAGGAATTACAAATAAGAATAGGAAGACGTCAATTAAGTAAAATTTACAGAAATACGGATTCAGTTTTATATGAGGAGTAATTAAAGCTAAAAATGAACTCTAATATCTATGTTTATCATCAAAGTATTATTTTTTCAAAGCTAGCAATATAAGTAATAAGGGAAAGAAGTAGTCTTAAATAATGTGAACAGAGCGTTTTTTAGAATTAAATTATATACTTAAGAAAAATAATTTATGGTATAAATTAAGCCAATCTAAAATGAAATTACACCGATTAACTTTCAGAGTACAACCTTTTCAAACAGTTCTAAAAACGATATATTTATATATTTATATGCATCCATATTAAGGTAATAGACTACGAGCAAAGCAGTTTTTTTTTAAATTGAGATATGAGGGGTTTTTTTCGGAGAGCGGTCAGCTGTAATTATTAAACTATATCAGGAAAAAAAGCTGAAACTGTGTTGCACAGAAAAATATACTAAATACCAAATTGGAGCCGGGGCACTGGAGAAAATTTATTAAAAAATAAACGTGGATATATCTCAAAGAGAGAAAAAAAAAGAAACGAATTTTCAATTTTTTATCAAGGATATGGTACATTATTATTCATTTTTTTAAATGGAATATAAAAAAAGATGATAGATGTTTATATATATATATATATATATATATGTATGTAGGGTTGCATATGTGCAATGTGACAACCCCTCCCCTGTACTTAGGGTGGAGCAGTCCACACTGACGTCACACCCCGTCAGGAATGTCCGACTAAAGGACACACGGGAAAATATGCAGACGGACGTTGGGGACGCTAAGCTTTAGACGTAAGAGAAAGACGTTCTCCTTTGCTGTTTAGTATAATTTAGATATTTCATCCTTCATCTTGTTAAATAAAGCATTTATCATCCTTAGGTTGTAGTCATTTTCCCATATTTTGGGGGCTCGACCTTTCTCTTGCATATTAAGGAAAATCTCCTCTAGACGAGAGAAAATTTTTAATACGCGTTAATATTTTTCTTCAATGGACGCTACATTGCAAAAAGCGTAAAAACGACTTGTTGCTGTTGGACTTTATTTTTCTTGGATTCCTATAGTGTCTCAACTAATCTGGATTTAATGTACGGACTGCTCACCAACCCCAGGTAGGCAAAATTTAATTAAACGTATTTTTGTTTGTTTATTTTGGCTTTAAAATAACTGTATTTAGTAGCTTTAACTCAGAATGTGATAGGGAAATTTTGATTACAACCTTGCACCGTCTAAATTTTCAAAGTGATTAATTTTGTATATTAAGATGTCCTGTAAAAATATTAAATTAGGCGATATTCCTATAATTGATAATTCGTTGAAATGTGGCACAACTCGTGCTGTAAAAACATTAAATTCTATGTTAGGTTTCCCCGAATTTGACCATTCTTCCCGAAAAAAAATAAGAAATTTTTCTACATTCCCTAAAGAGTTTAGAGTTGAAGAACACAAAGAGAAAATTTTAACCGAATTCTCATTGCCTGATTTCATCTCAGTCGCTAATTTATTGCATTTAGACGTAGAAACAAATGAGCAAAATTTATGCAATAGTATATTTAAAGCTTTGACGAACTAAGATGAATTCCAACTAACATTAAATAATTCGGAGACATTCTTTTCTGGAAGCGAAAACGCAGTTTCAAAAACCACGTTTCAAAAACGAATCACGTTAGACAAGAATTTTTCATCGAAAGGGGCAAACCAGCACTCCCCTTTTCAACATCCGGTTAGCAACGCACACCTTCCCAGCGTTCAAGGTTATTCTTTCATGCCGGCACATCAAAACGTTTCATCTCTTTGTACACAAAATACTTTTCCTCCCTATTCAAACGATGCTTTTCTTACAGAGATGAATACCCAGTTTTGGACTTCATTGCGGGATATTTCTGCGACTATTAGAAAATTTACCAGTGAAGACTTCTATTCTGTAAATAATTCTTTCGCGATGTTGAAGAAAATTTTGATTTATTCCCAGCAATCAGTTCTTCTCAAAAATTAATTTTCGCGAAACGTCTAGTATGTGAAACTGCTAAATCATTTCTTTTTTCACAAAGAAATTTAAAATCATACGAGTCATTTAAAAAAGCTTTAATTGAAGAATTTTCGGATTCAGTTACTTCCATAGAAATTCACTGCGAATTAGAAAAAAGAATAATGTATAAAACCGAGACTTTAATGCAATATTTTAATTCCATGCGTGAATTAGCAAATAGAGGTGATTCAAAAATTGACGAAGCATCAGTTATCCAGTGCGTCATTAATGGAATTGATGGGCCTCGTTCAGATAAAATAATTCTCTATGGTGCAACCTCATTTTCCGAATTTAAGCAGAAATTACGTACGTATGAAACTGTGATTAAAATCATGGGAATACATTACTCTAATTCACCGAATTTTCGTCATTCATATGAAAGCCGAGGACGCGATTTTAATAAACAAAGCTTCCAAAGAAAACCCACAAGATTTAACGTTTCTGGCGCAGCTAAAAATCCCCAACGTTATTTTAATTCTAATGATATAGGTCACCTATCAAAATCTTGTCCGAATCATTCACGTGGCCTCAGATACCTCTCATGTAATCTTTATGGTCACAAATCATTTGAATGCCGACAAACTAATTTAAATAACACTTCTACACCACCTTTTGGTGTAAATGCTGTGCATAAATTGCCTTCTTCTATTAATATGTGTAAAGACGTAACAATTTTTAGCCGTAAACTTAACGGGTTAGCAGACACAGGCAGCAATTTAACACTAGTAAGAAATTCTACTTACATAAACATAGATGCACCGCACCTGAAACAAACCAACACATTATTAACAGGTTTTGGTTTTTCGCGAATTAATGTGATAGGAACTTTTGATTCTGAAATTACTATCGATGATCAAATTTTTCCTGTTACTATTTCTGTTGTACCAAATTCTTGTACAAATTATGACCTTATAATCGGTAGTGACGTAATTAAACAAGCACATCTAAATATATCGCCTGCAGGCGTAAAATTTGCACAAATTTAAAGACCTTTTGATAATGCAAATGAAAATTTTATTATGACGATTTCTGACGGTTCACCCACATTTGATATCGGTCCAAATGTTTCTCAACATAATCAAGCTGAAGTCGAACAACTGCTATCGACATACACGCCTAAAAAAACAAACTGTAAACATTGAGCTTGATATCACTCTTACAGACGACGAAGCGATATTTCATAAGCCACGACGTTTGCACATTTGCCGAACGAGATATAATGAGCGCTCAAGTTGATGAATGGATTGAAAATGGAATTGTTGAGCCGTGTTCATCCCCTTACGCTAGTCAAGATGTGGTAGTAAAGATAAAAGAGGGAAAATCAAGAGTTTGCATTGATTATAGACTTTTAAATCACAAACTTATTAAAGATATAACTATCATCTTCCTTTAATTGACGATATTTTAGATTGTCTCCAAAATGCTAAAATATTTACTAATCTAGATCTAAAAAATGGATTTTTCCATGTCACGGTAAATGAAAGGAGCCGTAAATTTACTAGTTTTGTTACTCACAATGGTCAGTATCAATTTAGACGAATGCCTTTTGGACTAAGTACTTCTCCTTCCACCTTTATGCGGTACATAAATGCCATTTTCCGACATCTGATTTCGTCAAGTATTGTTCTTCCGTATATGGATGATGTCGTTATTCCCACTGCTAATGAGTCCCAAGCCCTTGAATATCTAAAAATTGTTCTACAGGTAGCTTGTGATTACGGACTTGAAATAAATTTTAAAAAATGTCAATTTTTACATAATAAAATTGAGTTTCTTGGCTATATTATAGAAAACGGTAGATTATTTCCTTCCCCTTCAAAAACTAAAGCTGTTATTAATTATCCTTATCTTAAAAATATTAAAGACATTCGCCGATTTCTTGGTCTTACTGGCAATTTTAGAAAGTTTTTACCCTCATATTCGACCATAGCAAAACCTTTGAGTGACCTCCTTCATAAAGACTCAATTTTCCAATTTTATGCTGAACAACAGACAGCATTTCAAAAATTAAAATACTTACTTTCCCAACAACACGTTTTAAGTATTTTAACCAAAATTCTCCCACTGAGGTTCACACTGATGCGTCAATCGATGGTTTGGGCACAGTCCTACTCCAAAATTCCATACATGACAACCAGTTTCACCCTGTATTCTACATGTTAAAAAAGACATCAGACCATGAAAGAAAGTACACTAGTTTTGAACTAGAAGTCCTTGCAGTGGTCGAAGCACTTAAAAAGTTTCGCATCTATGTACTAGGAACATCATTCAAAATTATTACTGACTGTGATGCCCTCGTCAAAACACTAAGCAAAAAATAGCTTAACCCCAGGATAGCCATATGGGCACTTTATCTCCAAGAATTTAACTATACAATAGAACACCGTACAGACTCAAAGATGGCTCCTGTGGATGCTCTCAGTCGACCTCCACTTTATATGCTAATCCAAAATAGTGTCCATCTTCAATTTCTCAAAGCACAACAGGCTGATGACCAAATAACAGCGATAAAGACGCTTCTAGAAACAACCCCGCATAATAAAAATATCGTAAAAACAAACTTCTTTACAAAACCGTCAATGGCACCGATTTATTAGTGGTACCTGATGAAATGTAGGTTAACATCATTAAAACTGCACATGAACGTGGCCATTTTGCTGTTCTACGCACACAAGATTTAGTTAGCATAGACTTTTACATCCCACGACTTAAAGACAAAGTTGAAAAGGGCATTCAAAACTGAGTTACATGCATTCTCACAAACCGGAAACGTGGTAAACAAGATGGCACGCTTAACCCGATAGAAAAAAAAACGATTTACCACTCCATACATTTCATCTAGATCATTTGGGTCCCCTAGCGACAACTTCGAAGAAATATAAGCATGTTTTTGCAGTGATTGACGCATTCAGTAAATTTACATAGCTGTATCCCACTAGATCTACGGACGCTGCAGAAGTCATAAATCGATTAGAAAACCAAAGACATGTCTTCAGAAAAAAAAAACCCGCTAGGATTATCACTGGTAAAGGATCCGCATTTACTTCCTCCGCATTTGAAGATTACTGTAAAAAGCAAAACATCATTCATATCTCCATTACAACTGGTCTCCTAAGATCTAATGGCCAAATAGAAAAACAAAATTCCACCATCATTGCTGTGCTGTCAAAACTTTCTGTCGACGATCCTAAGAAATGGTACTCTCCCGTACCCCACCTGCAAGGAATCCTGAACTCAACTTTTCAAAGAAGCATCAAGATGACTCCATTTGAGCTCCTTTTCGGCACCAAGATGAAGTCTTGCCAGGACATTGATATTGTCGAACTTCTTAACGATGAGATTACAGCTCAATTCCAAGAACAACGTGATGCTCTCCGTCAAGATGCCAAAAAGCAAATCTACAAAGTTCAAGATGAGAATCGCCGCACGTACAATCTCCGGCGCAGACAAGCTCATAAATATCAACTACATGACCTAGTAGCAATTAAACGCACTCAGTTTGGTCCAGGCTTGAAACTTAAGCAAAAATACCTCGGACCATACAAAGTTACAAAAGTCAAGCACAATGACACTTATGACGTAGAAAAGTGTGATTTTGTTGACGGACCATCAAAAACGTCTACTTGTGCTGAACTTATGAAACTCTGGCTAAGCCAAACTAACTCTACTTGATTTCTCCATTAAAAACTATTCACAATTTTTCTTCCTGTGAAAGACTGTCGTTATGGACATTAACAAAAGACTTTTTATCTATTTATTTATTTTTGATTCCATTTTTATTGAATGAATCTAACATTTTCTTATTTTATTTTAGTACAAATTTAAGTGTTTAGAAGTAGGAGCATCTTGCTTCAATATGTTCCTGTTCCTTATTCCAGATTCTTATTTTAGCCTTGATCTGATTTGTATCGTTAACATAATTTGTTTTACACCAGTGGTAATGTATGAAATTTTTTTCTATTTATGAAATATTACTTTAAATTTGTTCATTTTTCAGTATTTTTGTACTTTTTCTTTGATGATATTTTGTGCTGTGTATAATTCTTTCATCTACTGTGTAACTGTGTACATTTTTAATATTTCATTACTATGCATCTGTACCATTTTATCATTGTACATAATCAGGCAACTTCGCCTTCCCGGTCATGATTGCCGATGAAGGGTTGGATATGTGCAATGTGACAACCCCTCCCCCTGTACTTAGGGTGGAGCAGTCCACACTGAAGTCACACCCCGTCAGGAATGTCCGACTAAAGGACACACGGGAAAATATGCAGACGGACGTTAGGGACGCTAAGCTTTAGACGTAGAAGAAAGACGTTCTCCTTTGCTGTTTAGTATAATTTAGATATTTCATCCTTCATCTTGTTAAATAAAGCATTTATCATCCTTCGGTTGTAGTCATTTTTCCATATATATATATATACATATATATAATTACAATTAAAAAATATAACATTTTATTTTAGTCACGCTATATGAATCGCTTAAAAACACTTGCATTTATAAAAGTACTTGTAAATTTTTTAATAATTCAGAGATTTTTATCAAGAAATATGTCAAAATAACAGTAAGAATGTACTATCCCGGTCCCTATTTCAACATTTTTAGAAAAAACTCATATTGTATACTACACATTTTAAAGGCGGTAACTGCATGCTGTAAATACAGATAATTATTACTGGTTAATTACAGTAATAAATTACTAGTAAGATTAACAAAAAGATTAAGACATTCGAGTGTCTTACCTAAGGAATTACCAAAACAAAAGGTTTATATCGTTGGTTTTGTTTTGTTCAGTTTTTGTTTTGGAATTTCGTAAAGACCATTATTCTGAACTTAAATCCTTTAAAAAAAATTCTGATCAAAATTTGTTTTAAGTAAATAGTTTTATTAATTTACCGCCTGCATGGGCAAGCACAATTTGAACAAAAGTTAAAAGTCATTAATTTGAAAACTACCCTTTGTCCAATATATTGCTTTTCATCCGGTTTCCTTATTACTGATTAAACTTATTTTAAAATAATTGTTGAAATCTATTTTCTTTTTTCTCTGCAATGCACTTTCCTAATCACTTTTAATGTTTTTTATTACTTTAGTTAATTAATACATATCAAAGTATTTCTCTACACAAATCTACTTAAATCTATGCAAAGACAAAATCTCAGCAATGTGTAGTAGCATGTTAATAATCCAGAATATTATGCAACTGAACTTGAAAGAACTATTCATTATATTATTTGAGAGTATATTGAAAAAAATAATAATAAATTAAATTACGGGATTTAGAAATTTTAGACTTCATGTTCATGATCAACTTAAGTGAGGATGAACTTTGAAAATTAAATTTTAAAAAAAATAACGATATTGAGTCCGAACTGTTATCTTAAAATTTAATAATAGTTTGTTTTCATTCATCCTGAAATTATTATTGCAAAAATAAAATTATATTGCGAAAAAAATAACCTTACACGTTTTATATTTATATATAAACACAAACTAAAATGTCTTATAAATTATTTAGTACTTTTTTTAATAAATATTTGGAAAAAAACTGTTAAAAATGGACATAACAAAAGTTTCCCAGAAGAGATGGGAAAACTAGACAAAACTTTTCTCCACTAAATTTCATTAAAGTATAACTCTTAATACGTATTTCTTTTCATTTTACTACAAAAATCGATTTACAAAATAGTGCCAAAAAATGATAATTTAAAGGGTGACTGCTATTTAATTCTTTAAAATACTTTCATTCTGAAAATGATACAAATTACTAAATATTAAATTTGGATACTAAAATTAAGGGAAAAAATATATATTTCCACCTACCTCATTATTTAAAGAAACTAAACACTTGTAGTGATGAAAGAAATCTCATTACGAAAAGCTTCAGACGTCTAAACAATACCAAAGTAGCGTTATCTCTTTAACAAGAGTGTGTGTGTGCTGCACTTTTACAGTCCATAAATTTTGAGATTTCTTTACCGATAGCAGAAACACATCTTTAAGTGTTTCCAGTAATCAGGGGCATTGAACTGAAGTAAAAGGGGTAAGATCCGAAAAAAATCGTACTGATTAAACGAGGCTCTTGGGCGCTGTGCAATCTTCTTGGATTCCTCACTAGCCCTCGAGATTTCCAATACTTTCTTGTCCTATGACTTAATGCTACTCGTTCCGGAACAGTAAAAACGGAATAGCATTGAACGGCATTGAGAATAAGACAAGTATTGTCAAGAAACTTCGGTGGGACCAGGGAACAAACGAGAATCTGAAAAAAAAAAGTTTCATTCTTTGGATAGTTCGGTTAAATTTTTGTGTCTTCCAACTTGGGAAGTGATATAACCATCAGAGTTGTATCTGAAACAATGTGATTGATGAAGATTCTCTATTTAAAGATTTTTTTTCTTTTTTTTTTGCATTATAAGTTCCACTATTTTTGTTTCATATTTTCTTTCTATGTTTCCGATTGAAATTCCTTGTAAAACTTTTGATCCACTAAATTAAAAAAAAAAAAATGGGATTTTTTTATTAAAAAGAGTTAACTTATATTTAACATGTCAAATATATTTTAAAAAGCATGTTTTTATTTGATTTGTTTTTTTTAAAAAAGTTATTAGGTTGTAAATAGTTTTCTTCACACATTTTTTGGTTTGAAGACTATGTCAATAACAAAGGATATTGTCTAATGATAAAATGAAATATAATTTTAAAAGAAAGGAATCAAGATTGGGAATAATAAAGTAGAGAAATCGCCAATTCGCTTATAAATATACTTAGTAAGAAAAAGAGCTTAGATATCGAACCAAAATCCCAGGTATTAGAATTTTTTTTGAAAAATGTGTTTTTAAAATGAAGTTTCATTTGAATTATGAGCTACTGAAACTTTACGAACATAGGGAAATGTATGAAAAATGAGAATATCTTGCAGTTCTACTACGATTTTGTTACTTTTTGTGGGAAACTTCCCTCACAGAAATGAATCACGTAAGCAAATTATCTGCCAAACTAATGCAACTAGTTGCTTAGCATTTTTAATGCAATGTAACGCTTGATTCTTATATCTGTTCATAGCTTCAATTATGAATTAAATAATATACGGAAAATTTTTTATAACTTATGCTAATTGTATATTTAACTATTTATTACATAATTACAAATAAATAGTTTATGTTCTATTAACTTCAATAACTTTATAAACCATACTAGTATTGATTTATCTCAATCATTATTAATTGTTACCAAAAACATTAACATACATTAAAAAATAAACACAATTTCTTCCTAAACCTATTACAGATACAAGTAACGTAAATATCTATTTTACATTATTATAAAGCTAATGAACAAATTGCATACCTTAGTTTAAAAAAATTGAATATGCTTTTTGTATGTTTTTAAAATATAAGTAATTTACTTTTTAATTATGATTTCTTAAAACGTAAAAAGAGAGAACTTAATATCATGTGACGTATATAGAGATAACAGAACTTCTCGAGAGAACTTAATATCCTGTGACGTATATAGAGATAACAGAACTTATCTCATCACGTATGTAACACATTTAAAATGATTTATTTAGAAATAAAAAAATTCTTCTGAATAGACCGGATTTGAGTCGTCGGAATGAGTCTTAGCAACGCTTCATTTAAGAATAAAGAAATCTTATTGATCTGTGAGTGTAACTTATATATTTTATTATTCCACATTGCTCGGACCTTAGAAACTAAACATTACTCACGCGGAAGCTGATTCTGTGCTTTCTTGTTATTTTTATTTCCCAGAAAAGGAAAATGATTTACGCAAAAAAGAAAAAAAACGCGTTCTATTTATTTCTGAAAATCCAGCCTTTTAGCAGCTGGCGTTCCCATTTGCTTTATTCTTAAAATAAATTAATGTGATAAATTTCCTAGTTCTGATAAAACCCTCCTGTTTATTGCCTTTAACTCAAAGCAAGAGAAATAATCAATCAAGGGAATTCATTTCTTATGCAGATCCATTGTATATTCTTATGCCACGATGCATTCAATTATTTTTAAAATGCTTGCCTTTTTTTTTTTCATTTATACCGTAGAACTTCCCAATGAAGCTTTGAAAACCTAATATTTCCTATATTTCCCTTCCTAAAATTTTCCTTCCACATATATAACGTCCCAAAATATTATTTTCCTTATTTCACAATAAGTGGAGTAATTTAGTCAATTAAAACGTCAAAAATTGTATGAATTTTGTTTATTATTCTAAACCATTTTTGATTGAAATTAAATATCAGATATAGATAAATAGAGATCATATAATTTTCCCAATCAACTATATACCTTTATACATACAACCTTAAAATGCCAGTTAAATGGAATAACTAGTTATAGATCATTTTAGATTAATCCTCTAGAATTCTTAAAAAAACATTGTTAGATAGCTATACTCATATATAAGGCACTGTTGACAAATGTTAATTTCCACAGGGAAGTTGTAAGTAAATCTCCTAGACTAAAAATACGTTAATTTTGAGAGAAACTTATAATTTTTTTATTGAAGCAGTTAACGGATTAGATAAATTGTGTGCTTTTAACTCTTGTTAGCATATATAGCCTTACACATGCATTATGTTTTTTAGTGTTCTTGGAACTGAGCAATAACCCGTTAATGGATCCCATATTGGATATAATACATAAATATTTTATAGTATAAGTCTTCTTTGCAGCATTCGATGAAATAATAATCCTTATAATCCATTAATATGTTAATAATCTATTTAAAATACCTACTTACTGTATAGAAATGCCCGTAAGCTTTAACAGACAATTGGCTTAAAAATACAATCTATTCGTTTTACGAACCCCCAAACTTTTGCTAAAGCAATGACTTTTGTCGAATTAAATGATTTTCAAATACCAGCAGTCTGCTACTAAGTTATTCATTTACGTTAATTGTGTGAGGATAACAGCTCTTATACTAAAAGTCAAATAAAAAAATTAAATTAAAAAAAAAATTGAAATATTAAGTCTGGAATTCATCCACGTTCAATTATGAATAAAAGTTATACCCCATAATCGATAGGCTATCAGCTATCTCTAATAAGGCATCTCGCGCCCACTTTTCATTCAAAAGAAGACCCAGAGATTACTCACGTAATCAGTAACGGAAAATTTTTGTCAGTGTAGTTAAAATAATCCCGAATAAGATGGATTTCTTCTGTTTTGTAAAGCTTTATTACATTATATGGCCTCTCTTTCCCTGTAATATAGTTCCTCATCAGTAAAAGATTTTTTAGATATCTTCTCTTTTTTCTGCTGTATTTTTACCCTTCTATCTATTGAAACAAAGGTTCTTTTCGTAATTGACGAATTTGAAGATGACACTAACTCGCATTAATTTATATTTTCATAGATTTTTTCCATAAAAGATACTCTTGATAAAGCGAAGCAAACTTTCTTTTTACAGTCATCATTCATCATCACGAGGACACATGGGATTAGAATTTATATTTGGAAGGAAGGAGGCTTCAAAATTAATCCCCAGGGTTATCTGCCGGGATTATTGTGCTGAACTGTTGAGCGGGACCCTCATTTTCACGGGGGTGATTAATTAACACTTTCCGGTGTATGCTCGAACTGGATTCGAGCGTCACATCTTCCGCTAACTGACGGCGTTCGAGCAGAGTTTCCAATTCAATTTCTCCATGCCACATTTGTATCCAGTCGACACGACACTAATGCTGGAACATTTATCTTGCCGATACATATAAATGGCAACACCTTATCCTCTATTTTAATGTTATCCTTATCCTCTATAATAAAGTTTGTTTTTAAATGTATCTTAACCGCCTTTTGAAAAGAGTAGCTAATAACTTAATTAAAAAAACAATTGCAAATGCACCATTTCGTATTGATTAGTTTACAGCCACAACAATAAACAAAGGTTAAAACACAGTACTAACTTTTTCAATAAAAATTATTTATAATACGATATTTCGTAAAAAGAAATCAGAATGAGAGAAAGAAACAGACTGAAAATGTTCTCAATCGTCTGCTTCAAGACGTAATTCCGAATTATTTTAGTACTAAAAGAAATATGCAAATCAAGGAAATTTTTCTCCTTTCTATATGATTGCTAGTTACGCATCAAATTTCAAATACTTAATATGCATTTACGCAAAATTGTTCATTAATCATGTTTTTATATATATGTTATAATAACGAATTCTGTTAAATGTTTTAAAGCGCTGAATAATACAAGAGCTAGTTTTAAAGATAAGGGAAATTTGATATTTCACATGATCACACTTTTGTACACATTTTACTAAGAAAAGTGATGTTTTCAATGCATTTAATCAAAAATAGATATATCTTTATATGTTTAATTAAGTAAATTCCCTTAAATATATTTATATTTGCTTGATATATTTTGGAGTAATTTTAAAATTTCTCTCTCTCCAGTGATTCACAAAAGAAACTAGCCAATTTACTGGAATGTAACGTATAGGCAGAGGGTTCTTGTCTTGCAGTAATTAAACTTTCGTGTTTGAGTATCTCTGAAAACATTACCAAATAGCTCGTGAGTTAAATAAAATAATTCGCAATTTAAATAGTTTTGCGTCCTTCTATTCTTTTCAGTATGATGCAAATGAAAGAAAACAGAAATATATTTACCGATTAAATAACCTAGTTTAATTAAATTCCTATTGATCTTTAATGTTTAAGAAATAGTTTAGATTTTAAATATTCTTTAGGGATGAAAGCGCAAAATTGAAATCATTTAATCATCATTTAAAATAATGAATCGAGCTATTTTTTCAGTGTGAGAATGCCATTTAATATTTAAAGTAAAAATGGACATTTTAAATGCAATTTTCCCATTTAAAATAGAATTTTGAAATTATTTCAATAAAAAGTTATATTGAAGGTCACATTTTTATACAGAATGTTTATTTTATCGGTAATATCAATAAACTGCTCTAAACCAGATCTTTGTAAAAATTCAAATTATGTCAACTGAAACAACATAATGCACGAAGCAATGGAATTCGTATATGGTGGCACAAACCTTGCTTATTGGGTGTAATTGTAGCATTTTAATTATAAAATCTTCAAGTCCAGTTTATTGTTGCCGTAGTATTTTAATACTGGGACTCGTAAATTTAGCTTTTTAAATACACAGATTAAGCAATTTTTCGAACACAGTATAGTTTTTTAAGCTTCCAGTTTTCGCAGCTTAATGAAAAGGAAGAACTGATGCCTCCTGAATCATCGGCGGGAAAAAATGTGGTCCCGAGGTGTGACCTTAAGAAGACATTGATGGACGAGCCAAGACCTTTCTAAACAGAGTAGTACGTTGATTATTCTTAGAATTCTTATGTCTTATCATGAATGTAGCTACTGGTCATTTCTCAATGTCATTCTCCCATGCCATGCTTCTTAATGATGAGGATTTCATGGGAAAAACACCAGGACGATGTCTTGGAGGGATCAGCAGTTTGTCTGTAGTAATTCTGCTCGAATAATATAGTCCCCGGTGTCTGGAGTAGACTATGAACGGAGATCAACTTTTCACGGTGCTAGAAGGGAATTGAAGAAGTTAGGGGAGTAGTTCATTGATTTTTTTATCGTTCATCCTCAAAGAGTGGCAGTTGCCTGTTTTTATTTCATAGTCCTTTTTTTATGCGTTGTTTTGCTTTAAGTGTTTTATATCCGGAGGCAAATTCAGTTATCGTAATTGACAGGTTGCCATTTTTTTCCAAAGCGAATTTAGATGACTTAGAGAAGAGATTTTTCTTTCATTTTTAATTTCTTTTAGAGCTTTTTTCTACACTGCACTCAAAATAATAGAGCACTATCCAATGCTTTGTAAATAATTTTATGACATGCCTCGCAAAATTTCAGATTTATGAGTGAAACGGAAAATAAAAACACATGCATTTTGTTACACTTTAAATGGTACATAGGTTCATTCGTATGCAATGTTTGCTTAAGTAATTACTTCTTCAAATTAAAATAAATTTCATCATTTATGTATTATAATAAAAAATACTATAATTTTTAAATGGAAGCACATGCAACGACTTATTTTAGGCTAAGTTTTTATAAAAGTTTTTGATGAATTTATTAGAAGGATTGAGGCAAAAGCGAATGATTAATTATGATGAGGAGGGGAATAAACCAAGTATTTTCATCAACATGAAGAATTAATTTTTAAAATATTTTAATCATAACGTTATTAAGTAGTGCTTGGACATTTTTTTCTGTATAAGTACATTTCATTTGAAGAGCATATTAATCAAAATATAAAATTATAATTAATGCTTTCACATATAAGGCGAGGCAATTAAATTTCCGAACAGCTCATGCCTTTATTGCTAAGCAGTGAGAATGGAATGCAGTTGAACTTGATCCTTCCGGTGCTGGTTATTCCCCGTCCCTCTATCTAGTTCAGTTTGTTTTTCATCCTTGTTTGAGTAAAGGCCGCGTATCACACGCAGACTTTGGGTACAATTATTTCAAGCAATTTTTCCTCCTACTGAGGGTGAAGGGTTGCCGTAAACAAAACGACATGCTCTGACGTCAACCGCACACTTTCACCGCATTGAAATGTTACTCGCCAATTTTTCTCCTTCGGAAACAACCATACATTATTTTTTTTATACCGCTCGAGCTTTTATTGACAGTCAAGAGCAGATATGGCATCTGACGATCAAGGGATTCTTGCGCTTGGATTTGCTGCTATTTGTGACATTGAAATGAGTAAAGCAAAACAAAGAAAAATTTGGCAGGAAAAAGTGACTGCAACGGAGAATACAATTAGGATGCTACGAGAATTTAATGAAGGAATTAGCTCTCGCGAAGTAAGTATCTTTTTTCATTAAACTTTATGTACATGGGCGGCTCATGGAGAGAAAAAGTGGGGGAGCCCAAACTTTCTACTTTATTTTGGTTATAAATTTCTTTTGTAGAAAAAATACTTTAAAGCTACAAAAAGTAAGGGGCATCCCTCCCCCACACACTTCCATGAGCCGTCACTGCATATGTATAAATAGTCCTATGCATATGATCAGAATTTTTTAATAAACTATTGATTATTTTAATACGGTCTACATGAAATTTGGAGATATTAATTAACCACCTTGGAACCATATTTGAACATTTTCCATACCTGAATACATTTTATGATAAGATGGTATTTATGAACATTTTTATTTATATATGTACAATGACCTAATGAAATCTCTACATAAATATGAATAACATTAATTTTGAATTAGTACCTATATTTATTTATTTTATTAAGTTTTTCACATCCTCTCAGATAGTCTTTTCATTTTTGTAAAAAAAAATATGTTATCTAACATTTTTCAGCTGATATTATCTATTGTAATTAAAGTTTTATGTTTAAAACATTATACAGTTGCTTTAAATAATATTTGAAAAAATGAGGGGATGAGCTCACACACAGAGTCTTTCACTCTTCAAATTACAATCTCTTTTAGGTAAAATATATTTATGAAAGTTATGCATATATTAACAATTTGCATTGTTGAAAGTTAATTTTTCTATAAATCATTAAATATTTTATTATTTATAGGACAGTGAAAGTTATCGTAGATTTTTACGAATGGATGTTTCAACTTTTGAGGAGCTCGTAGCTTTTGTTTCTCCCAGTATCGAGAGAAAGAACACATCAATGAGGGAGGCAATTCCTGCTGCCGAGAGGATTGCGTTAACATTGAGATATCTTACAACAGGTATTACAACATATTTAATTATGAATCAATGGTACCATTTTATTGAAAATTTACTTTTCTAGATCAATAAATTTATATTATTCAATTTCTTCAATGCATTAAAAATATTCTTTTATTCATATCAGGTGAAACGCAATCTTCTTTGAGTTATCAGTTCCGGATAGCCCAAAATACCATATCTGGTATAATTCCAGCTGTTTGTGCAGCCATCTAACACCATTTAGGGTCAGAAATCCAAGTCCCTTAATCCGGAAATGAGTGGAAGATGGTCGCAGAAGAATTTTGGGCAAAGTAGAATTTTCCATTGTGCCTTGGTGCAATGGACGGAAAACACATACGAATAAAACCCCCCTCTCATTCATGAGCAACATACAGAAACTACAAGGGATTTTTCAGCATCGTGCTGTTGGCCCTTGTAGATGCTAATTTAAAATTTTTGTACGTTGATGTTGGCATTAATGGACGAGTTAGTGATGGAGGAGTATGGGGGAAATCTAAACTGAGGCAAGCCATTACAAATGGTGATATGAATATTCCTGAAGCAGCCACGTTACCAGGATCGGCATCTAAATTGCCATTTGTCATTGTGGCTGATGATGCCTTTCCGTTGATGCCAAATATCATGAAACCCTATCCGGGCAGTAATTTAAGTAAGGAATGCTTAGTTTTTAACTACAGACTTTCCCGTGCTCGGAGGGTTTCAGAAAATGCATTTGGCATTTTAGCTGCTCGCTTCAGGGTATTTGACACCGCCATTTTGACGTCTGTGCCAAATACTAAATTAATTGTGTTAGCTGCGTGTTCCCTTCACAATTTTTTGACTAACAGGTCAAAAAATACATATATTCCTGAAGACTGTGCAGAAAGAGAAGATATTTTGAATGGAGTTTTAATTGAAGGGAACTGGCGGCAAAACACAAATCAACTTATTTCCTGCCAAATGATCTCTAGCAGGGGATCCAATTATGCAAAAGATGTCAGGGACAGATTTTGTAATTTTTTTAACTCTGAAGGTGATGATGTACCCTGGCAAGATAATAATTATACATTGCATTAATATTTTTTTAATAAATTTATTATAATATATTAATGCAATGTATAATTATTTATCTTTTTATTTAACTGTAATGAAGAGAAATACTTGAATTTTATGTTTTTTCTTATTATGTTTAAAAAATACATAAGTACAATTTTAATTTCTGGGAATAAAAAAAGTTATATTTTATGCTGTTTACTTTAGTGAAGAAATATTTTTAAATGATGCAAAATTAATGTATAATAAAACTGTAAATCTATATTATTGACTTCTATTTTTTTTTATTTTACATGCATTATAGCGGGAATCAAATTGTTTCAAAAATATTGTACTGTGTGGCATGCTGAATCATATTGGTAGATTGGTTTGGCACACCAAAGCTAAAATGTTCTCACCCCGGTTAAAAACCATCACCCTCCATTTAATTTTTCCACTAAAAAAGATATTCTGTTGTGTTATCACTGTCAAAAAGGAACTATTAATAAACATTTTGTGTTGAACCATTTACAGTAATATGCATTGCCTTTTTTATTGTCATCAAAACAAAACTTGCATTTTAAAATATAACTTTTGTAATATAACGTAAGTCAATAAAAATGAAGTTAAAACAATATACAACTTTACTTTTTATTTGGTACTAACAAACAGCAAAATATTTTATATATGTCATAACTTACACTGATCTCTGCTCATACTTCGAATCCTTTTTTTTTTTATTATTAACATCTAATTCATAAATCCTATTTTGAAACACGGGGCTCAATCATTTTCTAAAACATTATGTTGGTATATTTATTATTGATTCTTTAGACCAGGGGAGATCAACTTTTTTGGTAAGAATACCGCTATCTGATAATGAATCATTATGTGTGCCACTTCATACTTATACAACAAACAAAAAGATGTAAAGAGTTTATAAGTTACTTATATATTGACTAATTGGATTTTCACGCAAATAGCATATTTCTTAGGGCAAATCTGAGTAGGGAAAACATAATAAATACTTGAGTTTTATTGAAAATAAACTTTTTAGATATAAAATAAATAGTCAATATACTTTCTTAATGTGGCTTTTGAATTTGTAATTTTTTTTAACAAGTCATTCTATATTAAGATTAGTTCTGCAAGAAGTTCACAAAATTAAATGGTTTTAGGTGTATATTAGTTTATTTTTAACTATACTGATTTATATTATGTTTGTATTAGAAAATACTTGTTCACAAAAAAATGTTGATCCAAAACTACGATAATATCTGACTGGCAAATTGTGCGGATAACAATAAACGTTTTGTAGAGAAATTAAAAGAGGATTTATGAAAAGATAAGCATTTTCATGCACCTTACTAACCATGATTTAATATCCTCTTCGCCTAGACATGTGACTTAATTTTTTTATACTTTTTTCCAAAAACTTTATATAAAAACCTGTACATAAAAACTATTATTTGAATACTTTCTACTCCTTTTCTTCGTCAACGTGTAAAACGTGCAAGTATTTTTGTGTTGTTCAGATATGTTTGAGTGTCACCATGAATATAAAAGCTGGATGTAAATTAAGATGTTTCTTTGGAAAAATTCTCATCTCTACAAGAACTAAGATAATGAACTACATAAAATAAACACAATTATGTATATAAATAAAATTCATTTTTAAAATTAATTCGATTAAAATCATCGTATCTTATATAAAATAATTTTGTAAAAGAAAAACATTGCTAAAATGGTAAGAAATAAATTTTATTCCAAACACTCAAAGAGTGTAGCGCGGAGCTTTCGACGTACTGCTACCTGCTGCTTTGCGCAGGGCAAATTATCAAGCTCGGAGGCTATGAAAGCAGCAAAAGTCTCATTGACTGTTTTTTGCCCACAGCCCCCAAGCATTTCTGCATACTTTCATAAAAAGCTTCTTGACTGCTCTCAACTTTTCTTTTTTTGGCTCGAGGTGTTGAGGTGGACACACGAGGTGTTGAGGTGGTCACATGAGGTGTTGAGGTGGTCACATGAGGTGTTGAGGTGGTCACAGGAGGTGTTGAGGTGGTCACAGGAGGTGTTGAGGTGGACACAGGTGTTGAGGTAAACACCCTTATCCTTTGTGGCAGCTCACTTTCAGATGGGGCTCTGTTTGGAATGGGAGGCAGTTCCACAACATTCTCAAACATGTCCTCATCGCTGACATTCAATGAAGTCTGTAATACATGAAAGAATTAAAAGTAGTATACATTCGAAAAGAAAAAATATATATAACTTCAGGGATAAAAATACGTACTGCATTAACTTCCAGCTCCATATTGTCTAAATTTGAGATACTATCAAGTGGTTTGATAGTATCATCAAGGAACTGGAGGAAAGCGAAATGTTCCCACTTGGGAACCAAATCTCTTGCACCTGTTCCACTTTTAAAAGAGGACAGTTTCTGTTTTTCGTTGCGGTAGTAGGTGCAGAGATTCTTAAACTTCGCAATGCATACTTCTGAAAATAATAAGAATTTTAATTGAATTAGTAAATAATTGAATTTTCTGTTGTTTACTATCCTGGGTTCTAAATACAATACTTTTTGTCTTTACATACAGTACCTAGCATATGTTAATCTACTTTAATTATTATTTTAAGGCATATTCTTTTAAATGTGTTGAATGGGGTTCCCCGAAAACACCTTATAGGTATGAGGGTTCCATGAATCAGAAAAGATTGAATATCACTGATTTAATATAGCTTTATTCAGGTAACTGTAATTTCCTGTTTAAATTTTAGAGCTGGTCGAAAAGAATGAATTATTTAATTATTGCTGTATAACTCTTTAAGAAAAAAGCCTCTTAACTAAAATAACTAGGCGATCAAGTAAATATTCCAGAAGTAAACAAGAAATACACAAATCAATTGATTATTTCTGAAAATTTAAAACAATTTAAGTTCCATTTTGTTTTTCAACGAGAAATCCCGTGGCGTAAAAGTAAGGTGATATAAATCATCAAAATTTCAACCCAAATTAAAATTTTAATAGTTTTTCTGCATACTTGATGAACACTTTCATCATAATATCTCATTGTTACATAAGTGAAAAAAGTTTTGAATGTAATATTCCTTCCTGGTGCAACAAATTGCCCAATTTTGTAGCACAATGGATAGAGAAAAGGTAACTTGGACATTAGAAAGTTTTACTGAATTTTTTGACAAACAATACTTTTTGTTATATATTTTTATTATTAATTGTATATGGTAAATTTATTAATTGCTGTTTTAAATTACTATTATGTAATGTAACTTTGGAAAATTTATAAATACATACACTCACAAACATATATAGGTATATTTTCCAAACATTTTACTCCAACATTACTACTACATCTAGCGAAGATGGTTAAAATGAAACACTTCGCAAATACTGCTGAAGATAATTCAAATACATAACAAATAAAAATAAATAAGAGTCTGTATTACTGACTCGCAAACTTTTCAATACATAGGCTGTTGCTGTAGCATTGTTGTCTACGCCAAACTGGCTTTGGCGATAATTTGGCGAAATTTTATCAAAACAATCAGATCCACTCACAGAACAAAAAAGTACATATTATTTCTTAAATACAACAAGAAATAGACGTTACACTAATTGTTTGACAAGAAAAAAGGTATTGTTAAAAATATTTCAACTTAACTGGCGTGAAGAAAGCTTCGAGTGCCGGCCACCTCTCGTTCATCCTCATGGCGATCTGCTGAAATCCAATTTTTTTTAAGCCTCTTCGTAAAATGAGGATGCCTCGGATTCCATAGATATGGGAGCTTTTCAACCTCATCGATTAAAAAGCTCTCCATAATCCCATTCCACTTCATCAGAAACATCGACGATGAGCAAACGCGTGATGAAGTCGAGGCAGCCATCTTGTCTTCGTTTAGTAGATGAAGATTCCTATTGGCTGGAATTCCAAGCAATTTTTTATTCCGTGCAATTCCTTGAGCTCACTAGCAAGAAATTGCTCTAAAGCGGTTGCTGTGGTAACTGAGTAAAAATTGCTCGAATTGGACGAAAAATTGCTTGAAATGTATACGTGTGATACGGCCTTAAAACCTTGTTGTGTCGCAGTCCCGCAATCATAAGAAACTTAAAAATAGAGTTGCGTATACATTTGAAATCCCACATGAAATAAAAAAAACAACAACTGAATCTATTAAATTGTTAAAGGAGGTGCTTGGAGATAATTGCATGTCACACAGTCAAATTTTTAAAACGCACAAACGATTTTCGGAAGATAGAGAGGCTGTTGTTGGTGATGAACGTTCTGTGACATCAAGAACCGATGAAAAAAGTTAACAAAATCATGCGTAAAGACTGACCTTCGAGAGTGCTTGGATGATGTCAGATGTTACCAACTTTATCAAAATGTTCTTATTGTCAGTGACAATAAGAAAAAAATTGTGTGTTATATCTCCTACTACAAAACATTTGTTTAACTTTATTAAAACATATTTGTAACTGTGAAGAAATAAAATATGATTCTACATTTCGGAAGCTTGTAATAGCGAAGATAAAATTGTTAAGAAAACTCTTCAGTCAATAGATTGTTGACTTTTATAACATCTCATCTATTGCATCAAAACACAAGTCTACTCATTCAGAGAGACACACCTTTTTAAACTGTCCTAAAACACCTGCTTCTCTCCAAATGATACTCACTGGTGTATTCTGACAGTAAAGCTCTTCGAAATTCGTTTTTACACCTTTCTTGAAAAAAAAAGCTTTTTTTTTCTCTCTTCCACATAAATTAAGGTTTTGAAATAATTTTATATTTATTTCACATTTTCGTCAGTATTTGATATTAGGCATTCTATTAAGCTTGTGTGATTGCAAAATAAAAATTATGTTACTTTGTAAAGACAAATTTTAAATCATGTCCATTTCATAAAAACTTATAACTGAATAGTTATTTTTATACCTGATAACCTATGTAGTAGAATAATTAAAAAATATTGATACGAAATGATAGCTTAAAGCAGCGTTCCCTAACATGGCTCCGCTTGAACCTCCAAAAGTCTAAACAATTCGTGCGTTCATAATATGAGATAAAGAATTCAAAATAATATATTATATTTATATAATAGAATAACTTTATAATCAAAATGATGAAATAAACTTTCATAGAAATATCCAGACGTTTTGGGAACTTTTGGCCTGAAGTGATTTTGGATGTGTAACATCTTTCCTCTCGATTGCTGGATATTTGTCGGAGTGTTTTCGTGAAAAGGGACGGATGTGGGTAACAGGAAGAGACAAAAGCCCGCTATTTGATTTGACCAATGAGAGCGCGTGGTGTAGTCTCTTCACTACCCTCGGATTCTTCTTACCCATCCTAAAAACTTACTTTACATCTTTCCTCGAGCCCTCGTCGCCTATTGGTTAGAGACGCTGAATTGAAATGAACTGTGATGTGTTCTATTTTCAGTAGCTTGCTGCTTTCAAATTTACTTTGAATCACTTTAATTTCCTTCGAAATTTATTTCTCTTGATCAAATTTAAATTTCCACTTTCTTTCCTATTTTTCCTTTTTGTACTTTATTTTTTATTAGCACATTCAAAACATTGATTTAGCTGTTGCAAATTCTTGGTTTCTGTGTAAACAAGAATCCTCAAAAAATCAAAATGGACGGCTTAAAATTTAAGTTGGAGATAGTTGAAGCATATTATGATAATAATTAAAGATAAAAATAATTCGGTTCTTAAAGGGATATACCGAAGGTGGTTCTGATCTTAAAAAAAAAAAACTATCACTCGCTTCCCATGATTTTGAGTGGTGATTTTAACTTTAACATCAGTTTGCCAAAAGCTGAGACACTCATAGCTTTTTGGAATGATGAACTCAAGAACGAAAGGAACACAAATCAAAATGTTTCGACTACTAACAATGGTACTGTTATTGATGCTGTTTTACAACGGTTTTTAAAACTTTGAAATCACAAGTATATGTGTCATATTTTAGTTATCATAAGTCTATTATCTCCGTTCTGCCTTAAATTGAACAAGAAAAATTATTTTTGATAAAAGATTGCATTACTATTTGAGTTAATTTAATAAAATTTTCGTTAAAGATAAAGCTATTCGATCGAAAATTATTCCCATTCATACTACTAGATTCCTTTTTTTCAGGATATAAGTTACTATTGCGTATTTACCACGACAACATGTCAGATGTTACACATCATATGTGACTACTGTAAGGCTCGTTTCTTTTTTTATTTAATTAAGAATTTTATTAGTTTTCTCAAAGGTTCTAATTGCCTCTTATATATTTTTTGCAGTAATTTTGCTTTAAAATTTATAATTAAGTTACATGTTTTAATCACAGCAAAAAGCTTAATGAACGGTTAATATTTAATGATGTATAATCATGGTAAGACGACTAATTCTAAGTAATAATTTTGTGACCAATGTAAAGAAAAAATATTTAACGAACATTTGTTTTCAGTACGAATTAGAATATATTCATCATTCAATTTTTTCTATTAGATAATCTAATGAATGAAAATAAAAGGAAATGTATCTCATTATTTATCCAAGTTTATGCATTCGTCTGTTATGGAAATTCTTAGTGTATCATATTAAAAGAATTTACCCGATATCGTGTATTCAAAGTAGTTTTGATACCGATATCAAGTTTTTTCTCAGCTGCCTTTCAGAATATAATAACCAATAACAGCAAATTCATGGAGATAAAAGTGACAAAAAGGCTTATCTCAGCATAATTGAGCGGTTAAAAGAAAAAAAGATACAGGTGGAACTATATATTTTCCAGTAATTCCCTTTCAAAAAGAAAGTAAAATGGATTGATTCTGGACATTTAAAATGTACACTAAATATCTATGAGATGTAACTACTTTCACAATCTTTACATGCTAACAACTCATGAACAAAAGTAAACTAAAAATATATATGTAGTAACTTTTTTTCATTTAAATTTGTCATTGATAGTATATTATTGAAAAATGTGTTATGCTTCAATTATATGTCTTTAAAGATTATAAAGTTATACTTGTTTATGAATACGCAGTGCTATTTACGATTGTAATTAATTGTAAAAGATATATGTATACTTTTTTTTTCAAATATCCTTAAGCATTTTTATCCACTAAATACTACTTTCCATAAAAATAAATTTTAAATCAAAGACGCAGAAGTTATTTATCGCCTATTTTAGTAAACGCATATGTAACGCGGCAAATAAATTTATTTATAAAGTAATGACTATAGTACTGATCATAGTTGTTAGTTACAGTTACATAATTGTCATTGTAAATAGTTTTGTATACAAATATGTAGTGGTAAAGCAAAATAGATAACAATAGAAAAATAACAAAACATAAATCATATAGCTTTTTCATATTCTATTAGTTTTCAGTTGGCACAGATTTAGAATGTTTAACAACAAATCTAATTAATTTTCAGTACTTTAGATAACGTATAGAGAGATAAGCGAATTTATGACTATTTACTCAATTTAATCAGAGCGTCTCTTTTCGTTCTACTGATACATTTTACTCGCAACAGGAGTAAATCTTTTACCGACCCGCATGTATACAAGACAGAGCAAAGCAAATCATATCAAGTCAAATTTAATGTTAGAAATAATGACTGAACCACCATTTTGTGATCTAAAGTGAGTCATTATCGTCTTGACCCATATGGCCCTCACACACGAGGAAGCAATTCTTTTCCTTTGTTAACTTCCATTTGGAATGAGGGAAATGCGACAAATGAAGGACAATTAGTCGTGAAATATTACTTGGAAATATCTTCCCATTTCAGTCTGCGGAAAATCTCAGTCAGTCTTTCAAAATCGAAGCGAATACCTTTTACTTAAAGATAATAGCAATCCACTTTTAGAATGGCACGTACTGAAAAATTCCCCTGTCATGATGCTAATCTGCTGCAAGTCAATTACAGTCGAGAAACAGATTTTAATTGTATTCGCTGATGAGAAAGTATTATGGAGGAGATCTCGCAAAGCCTTCTTCATTTATGAGTTCTGATGGGAGAGTGACCCGGCTTGGTAATCGGTCATCAAGAGCGACCCTAATATGTTGTTGCTCCAACAAGACTGAACTAAGTAAAGAGATTCGGCTGTTTCCGAGCAGTAATTGGGCTCTCCCCTTCTCAGATCATCTTTCCTGTCAGAACGGATTAGCCCGGGACTTAATTTAAGCCCCTTGACTCCGTCCTGCTCTACCAGATAGGAGTGATCACTAACGAAGAAGACTGGTCACCCAAGATCTCTTTTGCACATCAAGCAGAATATAGGGACTTGATTCTTAAAATAACTCTCAGCAAGTTTCATTAGATACTGTAATTTTCTGCAGTATTTATTAACACTGAATCCGCATTAAGTTTATGCAGGAGTCATAACGCAAAATGGTGCACAAAATAGCTTCTTTTCAGAATTTTGGGAACAGAATCGATTTCTATACAAAAGTCAAGCTTTTAAATTATTTATTTTTGACATTAGAATAAACAAAAAGTTTTTTATTAACCTATTTTAATTTTTTTTTCTTAAAAAAGTTTTACATTTAATCGACCATGAAAAAATTTTATTTAAAATACAGTCGAACCTCTATATAAGGAACTTCTATATTGCAAATTTTTCTGTATAGCGAACTTTTTCCTGGAACCTTGAGCATTTCACAATTTTCTTCGTAAAATAACCTCTCTATAGCGAAGTGCATTTTCTATATAACGAACTTTTTTCTTTTGTGATTCAATTTTTGTTCTCCCTTTTTTAAAAGTATTTATGAAAAAATTTCAAGTTATTCTCTCTTTAACACATTTTATGGTGGTCATAAATTTTGAACTGGTTTTATTAGACCCTAACTCGCCGAGAGCCATACAGTTCTGGGCGTTTCATTCAAGAAGTGCAACCTTTAACTCCCATTGCCCAGTTCACTAAAAGTATCTTCAATATAATCTTTCATCTTCAGTGGAGTTCTCCCGTGTCCCCGTGTTTTAACAATAAAATGATGTATGTTTCATATTACTTGTATGCTTTAAATTATAAAATGTCTTTAAAATTCATTAATTTTAGTAAAAAAATAATTTTTTACTATTGAAAACACAGTGAATTTTTCGACATTCTTTTTTCTTGTTTTCCTTGTAGTTTTTCTTTCTTTATTTTATTTTTGATGGGTAAGATATATAAACTAAACATATATATATATATATATTAATTTTAAAAAAGGTGTGAATAATTACTTTTTTAATATATAGTGTTTATGAATTTAAAATTTGTTTTATGTGGTTTATAAAGTATATTAAAATATGAACCTCTATATAACGAATTTTCCATATAACGAACTTTTTTCCGGATTTAGTGACTTCGTTATATGGAGGTTCGACTGTAGTTTCATAATACTATATTTTGAAATGAGCTGAACTCTGTGCAGTTCCGAATTAATGCAGAATTAACAAAAATGCAATTCACTCTTTGAGTGAAAATAAATTCATTTTTTTCACAGAAGGTACGTTAAAGGTATTTTATATTGATTAGGGGATCACCCACTTTTTTTGAGAAAACTGAATGTTTATAAACTGAAATTTTATTTTGGTAAGTTTTAAAGCCTATGAATTATATTCTACACGTTGCGAAAGTACACATGTTGCATTGCAATATCAACTTATTTTTGTAATATTTTGATTCATAATCTATGATTCGTTTTCCAAATTTACAAATTTTGTTCAAGTTTTTGAAAACTGAATTAGATTTCCGTATATGTAATAAAGCGAATAAATTACAACAAAAAGTATTACTACATATAGTGACATGAGTGACATTAATTTAACTATGCACTGAACCAGGGGAAACGTTAATATGCATTATAGTAAAAGTTAACTTATGAAATGCAAAAAATATTTTGAACAAATACTGTGAAAAATTAGTTATAAATGTTATATTTTACTCACCAAACTCATAAAATAAAAATCCATTAGAATCTGTAAAGGTCCATTCCTTCCAATACAGTAATAGATTAATTTCTGATATTAAACCCAAAGGTGTCCAATAAAGGCGATGCATAATTTAAAAATAAGAAATTTTACTGAAGTAAAAAAGAAAGAAAGAAGTATATACTTAAGAGAATAGGTGCACTTGAGCAAGTATTTACTATAAGTAAAGACTTGTAGTAAAGAAATTAATTAATTGCTTATGGAAAAATAATTTGCTTCTCATTACGTCATATATATACTTAAACTAAAACTCTAATCAAAATCAAAAAGATGTACTGGATTGTGTTATAAGCTGTAGGAGTGAGCTGTGTGTTTGATTCAACAAACTTTATTTAAGTTAAATTTTCATTATTTTTTTAATAAGTGAAATGATTTTTTAGTTAACTTAAGACTTGCAACGTATTTTTATTTCATTTAAACTCTAAAACAATTTCAAATATCTTATGAATAAGTATCATTTATTTGCAAGTTATCGAAAATCATAGAAATGTGGGGTTTTTTGGAAGAATATTTACTTAAAAAACTACTCAAAGCTTAAATTTTTATACAAAATTTGTTTTTAAGCTTTTTACAATGTTTTTATCTTAAAGAGTTTTATATAACTCTAAATAAAATTTTACTTCTGAACGTGAATATATATTGTTCAAATATAGCTATGAACGTATTATGCTTTAATGTGGATTATCTCACACAAAGTAAAACTTTTTCATTGCTTTTTAGATAAATCTTGGAACTTTTCTAAATTTTCTTAACTCTTAACTGAGAGCCATAAGAAAAATCCAATCCTTTACAGTTCCATTCGTTTTAATTTTTATCTTCATTGTCTACTTATTACGTAAGTTGGCTGTCAAAAAAATGCGTTATTGAAAGAAAATACTTTAATTAACTTGTACCAATATCCCCACATTATTTCAAAACCTAAAACATGTAATAATGTTTCTAAATTTTTTAACTCAACTCAGTCTTAACATTTTGAAACAATTCGAAAAGTTTTAATTATGTGAAAGATACTTTTTTTATAAAAAGGAATTATTAAAGTAAAATGAAACAAATTACGACAATGATATTGAAAATATTTGAAATAGACACAAAACTGATTCATATGGATTTATAACATGTTATTTTAATGGAGAACAAAAGCAAATATTTTGCTAATGGACATGGAACGATGGTGATATAATACAATTCAGAATAATATGCAATATAAGTAAGGTTGCAATGTTCTTTTACATTAGCTTTTCAGATTAATTTAAAAAGAACAGCTTACAACTCCCCAAGTATAAGGAAAACGTAATGTTCAAATGTCACAAAACTGGTTCTTTTCCAGGTTTATTAAAATCACATTTAAGATTCTTCGCTGTTCAATTAGGAAATATCTCGTCGAATTCTTTTGTATCTTATATTTATCCCTCAACTGTGCCGTAGTCCTTAAAGCTTTTGTCAATAAATGACATCTCCCTATTTCTGTGTTCTGAAATGTAATCTTTATGCCTTGTGGAGTTGCTACAATTTTTGAAAAGTCACGCATCAAGAAAAATAAAAGCCGATGCTTTTAAATGTCCATTTATCCAATTCCTTCAGTCGATATTGAGCATCACAAATCCAATATTTCAACAAAGGAGTATCCATTTCTTGAAAACGAAAAGAGACGTGTCGTCGAAAGGCTCAACACCCGAGCTCATTTCGAATATGTTTAAGAGTGCTTTAGTCGTTCTTTAAAAGGCAAAGGGAGCGTGCAATGAAGCCACAAAAGTGAGCTCTTCAAAAGCTCTCAATAAGATAGAGCTTCATAAGTGCAAAATATCTCATAGTGGTGCCCACAAAGGCATTTACAAAGTCATTTACAAAAGGGAGGAGATTTCGAAGAGTCCTTATTTATCTCATCGTTTTTTTTCTTTCTTAAGCTCCGAAGTACTTTGGTTCCGTTGGCCAAGTTTATCCGTCTCCTTCTTACAGAAAAGGCAGATAACAAAAAGCTTGCCGTGGGACCAATGTCTTGAAGTTTTAAAGCCTTTTTTTTTTGAATTCTCCGATTTTTATTTCAAACTTCTGGCCAATCTAATGCTATAAAGTCCCTCCAGGAAATCGTTTCGATTTCTGTTACCGTTCTAGAAACAAGAAATTATTCTTTTCATTCGTCACGAGGCCTCTGGAAACTTAGAAATGGGACTCAAGTAGAAGAGTTTATGCTGCAGTATGCGGTTCCGAGCGACAGCCGGTCGAAGATAGAAGTGCATAAAGAAATTCCGATCTTTTCCGTGATATTAAAGTACCGTTCTAGATTTACCTTTTTCGGTTTTTGGAGGCCTAATTCTGCAATGAGTAATGCGTATACATATCAAGCGTTTGAAACATATGGATTGTCTGATTTTTTTTGTTAGTTTTGTTAAAAGTTTATTCGTTGCATAAAAGTTTTAGCATATCCGAGCAAAAAATAATTTCTTTTTCCTTTACAATGTAGAATGATTGCAATATCACTTTAGGAAAGTGATAAAAAACGACTACGGTGTCGCCTTGGGAAGTAATATTAGTAAGTTTTTTTTTTTTTTGTCATTTCTTGTTTTGTAAGTGAAATACCTTATGAAAAGAAAGAAATGGAGGTTATAAATAATAAGAAAAATCAGTGCTATATATATATATTTATCGATAGTATGTGTGTATGAGGCTCCATAAATATATTTTACTAAATAGTAGGATTGAGATTTAGTTCAATTTAAATTTTTGCCTTAGTCACCTTAAATAAATCTTCTTAAAACAAGAATTTTTTTTTCTGTCCAATTTTTTTTTCTCCTTCGAAAATACAAGTTCAACAATTTTTTGAAATTAAAACAGTAAATTTTATTCCTTATCATATTCAGTTTTATTGCCGATATAGGAGAAAGGGTATTTATTTATTTAATATACTAATTTACCGTATTAACTTCCAACATATTATTATTGATTTCTAGGAAAATAATCAAACTTCCATCCTTTACTTCATTTACTAATCCCATTATATTACTTATCAACATTTCACTACATACACATGATCCAATTTTATACAAGAATTTAAGGGTGTAATTTTAATTCTTCAAAATAAAGATACTTCTACAACTTAAAGGGACTGATTACCTGATTTTCAAAGTTTCTAGGAATATGATTAAAAAATATTAAATAAGAGGATCAGTATTAATTGACTCGAGGAATTAGAAAAATAATAAATTTCTTTCTACACAAGAAATATTAAAACAAACTTTAACGAAGAGTTTTAAAATCCAATGTTCAAGGTATTTTGTAGTTAATCTTGCTGAGTTCCCTTTCTAATTAAGTTTCACCGATCTGCAATGTCCAATGTTCAATGTAATGTATGGACTAATATAGTTTCCATATAATCCAAACTTATTCTTTAACATTTCCAGTGGTATTAGAGAAGAGAGAAACATAATTTCTTATTCTAAAACCCAGTTCAGAAGCACTAATGGGATTGCTTTTGTCTTTTTTTCTTACTTTATCCAACCATTAAGCAAGCTGGTTATTCACTGGTTCTTTAAGGCTTACATAAGTTTGTATAAGTTGCAAATGATTTTGTTATTTTAATTATTGGACAAAGGAGAATTAATTGAATTTTAATCATACAAAAGAAAACTCATGCATATTTAAACAAAAATAGTGTTTTCTCATATTTTTACAACTAAGCTTGGTAGGCAGCTCGTCTATATTGTTGTAGTTTTATTATTTAAGAAGAAGGGGAATATTTTTTATAACTGAAATCCTATAATTAAACAAAAACTCGTTATCTATCTTGTTCAGATATTTAATTGCTTAGTTAAATTGCATTTCAATCTGACAAGAAACTGCAACAAGTGTAAAATACAGCAAAATGAAATAAGTAAATTTATAAAGTTCTTTGTTTTTTAACAGATTTTGATATCTTAAAAATAGACAATTATTTAAGAGAATCATTATACATAGTTAAATTCTTACTATTAACATAGTACACTGGTGTGCAAAAATTAAGGACGAAGTCGAAAAATTAGCATATCATCTGAACGAAGAAGCAGAGCAGACAGAAAGACCAATCAGGAGATTAAGTAAGGTGATGTACGGTAGCACATGAGCAGATATGCAGGTAGACGTAATGGGGGAGTGTCTGAGTAGTATAAAGCATGTTGTCGGTGTAAGATCAGTATTTCTGGCAAAGATATTGCACGTCGTAAAGCAGTTAAAATCACACCGAGTTGCTGCCTCAGCGAGAAATGGCGAATAATCAATCTGTTAGACGACATCTGGATGCTTTTACCCGAGGTCGAATCATTGGGAAGTTGGAGGAAGGCCGCAGTGTGACAAGTGTGGCTTCAGAGTTCGGAATTGCTCACAGCATCGTTTCACGATTTGGAGACAATTTCAAACTACAGGAAAAGCTATCCGGAAGTTCAGTAGTGGTCGTCCACGAGGAACCACAACCGCAGATGACCGGTACATTGTCTTACAGGCCAGAAGAAACAGGCGGCAGACAGCGGGAGAAATCGCTACACACACGACACACGCGACTGGACGACCGATATCGCGTTTTACCGTGGCCACAAGACTGCACGGTGGTGGTCTGTTTGCACGACGCCCTGTACGGTGTGTACCTTTAACGCCTGCCCATCGGAGAAGGCGTTCTCTGTGGTGCCGGGAACACCGGAATTGGAGAGACAATGAATGGGGACGAGTACTCTTTACAGATGAGAGTAGATTCAGTTTGAGTAGCGATTCTCATCGCATACTTATCTGGAGAGAGCGGGGAAGCCGCAATCATCCCTCGAACATCATTGAAAGGGACAGGTATGGAGGTCGCGGTGTTCTCGTTTGGGGAGGCATCATGCTTGGTAGTCGTACATACCTTCACATTTTCGACGCAGGTTCAGTGAACGGGACCCGTTATTGTAACGAGATTCTTCTTCCATATGTGCATCTTTTTAGAGGCGCTATGGGTCTGCAGTTCATTTTCATGGACGACAATGCACCATGTCATCGCACAGTAGCTGCCGAACAGCTCTTAGAGAGTGAGGAGGATATTGAACGTATGGATTGGCCGGCACGATCTCCGGATCTCAATCACATCGAGCATGTATGGGATTTTCTAGGCAGACGCTTGGCAGCTCGTACCTTACCACCAGTAACGATTCGGGAGCTTCGATTGGCGCTGCAAGATGAATAGGCAGCAATGCCTCAACAACTCATTGACACCCCCATTCTCAGCATGGGCAGACACTGTGAAACCTGCCTAGCAGTCAGGGGAGATCATATTCCCTACTAAAGACCGGATGTTTCTTGCTGGACACCCATCACAGGGATGTTTCGGCCATCAGTCGCATTGCGCTCCATGCTACTTTTTCAATCAAGCTTCTTTTTATCCCTCTGATTTCTCTTTTAGTAAGTGTTGCTTACATTACACATGTCCTTACGTATTGGGGATCTTACGGTATTAAATGTGTTGATTTGGAAAGCTTTTGTACAAAGTTATATTGAAAAAACCGTCTCGTCCTTAATTTTTGCACACCAGTGTATGTAACGAATCTGTACGGAACCTTTCCACTAATATTCTTAGGCGTCTTTTTGGGGATTATAAATTCGCGTATATTTCCAATCAACTCCAAAAAGTGAACGGGATATGCAAAGTAGATAGGGTATTTAAGTAGAGCGTTGTAAGCTAGCAAGTATGAAGGCCTTTGAGCCAGCAACAGTAGCCTCAAATTTAGAGGATTCCATTGAATTACGCTAGGGAAGCCTTATTGCTGTTATTCTACGAAAGAACTAGAAAGCTGAGGTACCAGGTGGTAACTATAATTTATTTACGCTTAAAATATGCGTTAGTTTAGTAAAATTAGTTAAAGTTAATGAAAGCTAATAATTCGAGTACGTGTATTTCTCGGACCTCCTATTTCGGTAGACCTTATTTTATCTTGCGCATAATTATTGATTTATTTCATAATTCGTAATTTAATTTAATATTAAAGGTAAATCCCTTTTGTTTGACGTAACATAGAAATATTATATGTTATTAGAGTTTCTGAGATTTGAACTGATATAATAAATACAAGTTATTATTATACAAAATGGCTCTTAGTGATTCTTTGCCTCAAATTAATCTTGGTGTCCAGGGTGGAACCCAGGGGGGACCACACAAGTATAATTCTTTTGTTGGATATTTATGCATTTATGACAGGGGTTCTTAACCTTATTCCCTGTATGGGTATATCTGACAAAGAGGAAACTGCTGGAAGGCGCAGTTTAAAAAAAGTTTAACGATTCTTAATATGTCTTTCTTTTATTGCAATCATAAGCATCATATATAATATCTTACACTAAAATGATAACAGAAAATTCGAAATGGTTACATTTTACGTGATTCTTTGCATTGCATATTATCCACTAATTTTTCCACTATCGTTAAGTCCAGGTCTGATTGTTGATTTAATTGTGTTCATTGTTGAAAACAATGATTCACATAAATATGCGGAACCAAAACAAGATTTTCATTTTTAAACTTATTTTTTTCGAAAGGGAATATTTTTTTATCTTTGGCTAGATTCCAAATATTTCCATTAAGTCCGCATGATTTAAATAAAATATCAGTTTGAATATCTAAAATATCATCTTCAATTGAAGATGCTTCTTCCTGAATAATTTTCCCTTTGGAATTTGCAACGTCAGAAATATTGATTTGAGGATTGGACTGGTTTGCAAAAAATGAGTCGACTGCCTCAATAATCAAAAATTGTTGGAATCTATTTTCGAATTTTTCCAAATGCTTTTGAAGGTGACCAATAAATAAATTTTGGTCAAACGAGTTATCACCAATGACTTTTTTGATTCGTGGAAAATGATCGAGATACCTTTTTGATAAGTTTTTTCGTGGGCGCACAAAAATAGCTTTTTGGACACATTGGCTCCCGCGGGCAAGGGGTTAAAACCCCTGATCTATGGGTACAAGACTGTAGCTTATCCCTTAGATTTACTATGCTGAATATATTAAATATAATATCATGCAATGTAATATATAGTATATATACAGGGTGGGGCAGATAAAAGTGACCCGAAGAACAGAATTTTAAGTTACAAAGAAACACGACGATGGAAAGGAGATAATTTGTTAAACCGTTTATAGCAGAGATGTTATAAATGACCACCATTTATCTTTTGGTACATTTGGACTATGGTCAGCAAGTTGCGGAAGGTAGATCAAAGATGGATTGCTGGAATTACTAAAATCTCATCAAAAATGTTTTACTGCAGTTCTTGAAAACAGTGAGGGCTGTTGCGATATACCTCATACTTGAGAGTTCTCACAAAAAGTAATCTCACACAGATAGATCAAGGAACCTAGGTGGCCAGCTAGACCCGATAACAGACTGACCTCTCCTAACAACTTTGTCAGAAGTGAAGCTTCTGTAAATGGGATCCATAGTGCTGTGTAATTTAAGGGCAGTTGCACCATTTTGTTGGAAGTAAGATTGCCAAAAATGGTAAACATGGACAGTTGTAAGTTAATGGTGCTACAAATGGATTTAAAATTTTGGAAATGTAACGCTCCTAATCACTTGATGTGCGTATCATATTCACAACTAATCGTATCTACTCGTCCAGGCTACTTTTATTTTAATGTGTTTACTTGCGGAGGGTATTTACCGAGACAAAAATATAAGATGATTGTTAGAGCTCCAGTAGTACGTGGGTGATCGGGTTGGTGTGGCTTTACCGAATTTCTTGGGATAGCACTCGTCGGTCTCTATCTCTTAGTTTAGGGGATCTTCTGGGTCAAAATATATTCCGACAATCACCACTTATATTCTCCCTTTTTTTAAGACTAGTCGGTATCCCCTATTCCGACAATTTTAAATTGAGTTTTTAATGTACCTTTTTCACAAAAAGTGTTAAATATAAAAACTTCAAATTTAGCCTGTATATTATTATACTTTTATATTTATACTTAAGTGAAATTTTTCAAATATATTACTTAGTTCTTTCAAAAACAAGCAGCGTAAAAGTATCACTAAAATTTTTTTGAAAATTGTAATTTTTGTTACGAAAAAAAATCCCCAAAGTCTCATTCGGTATATATAGTTACATATCAGTTATATTCAGTAAACATTGCATGAGCATTCATACAGTAGATTCTGAGAAAGAGGTACACGTAGTTTGAAAACAATCATTTTGAGAAAATTGCATTTTTAATGTAAAAAATCACTTCACATCACAAAAATAATGAATTACAACATGCATTTGTCCTACTGTATTAAACATTAGCATCTCCTTATATAATTTATTTTAAGTAAAATAGGAAACAAAAAAGTCATAAATTTCCCAGAAAATACATACATAGCATTTTTCAGTTTTTGTTTAATGAGATATTTTGTAGCATTTACATCAATTTTCTCAAATTGTGTGTCACTCTTTGAAGAATTTTTAACTTTAATGCATTACAAATATCAAAGTTAACCATAAATCATAAATATAATGTGAAAATGTATCAATATGGTTTTGGTATTAATTTGTGATGGCATTTGGGAATACCTGTTTATGCGACATTTCGAAAGTTTTCATTAGGTTTTGTTGTTGCAGACATAGTTTCTAAGTTTTAAACTTCAAAAGTTACTTTAAACTGACAAATGATTTCTGAAACAGCCAAAATAAAACTGTTTTTATGCTTTTAAACATAAAATTGATGTATTTTTATGTATGTAACAAGTTATTCGCAACGACAATAAAAATTACATTTGATATATCATCCCATATCTTTTTCTCAGAAACTATTAAACATAAAGACTGAAGATTTTGATTGTGCATTAATTAGACATTTATATTTAAAATGAAGTGAAATGTTTTGAATGCATTAATCACTTTTTTTCAAAACATACTTTCACGTAAAATCACTATGAATTTATTGAAAATTGTCATTTTTTGTTACGATATCTGTTTTCTAGCTAAATGCGTTAAGAATGTTTTAAAAATGTCACTTCAGTATACACAATTGCATTTAAGAAACATCGAGTACATTTACACAACTTTAAAAATATAAATTTTCGAAAACTGTATCTTTTATTCAAAATCTTACTTTCTCAACAAAAAAAAACGTGGCTTATACTTTATTATGCAAAGTAATAAAGGAAAAGATTTTTGTTTCCCCTTAATTTCCATTGACTTACAGGATGGTACGGTATTTTTTTTACTATTCTTTAGATGAAAATGCAAGTTTTATATATTTGCAATATTTTAACAATTATTAACTGTCCAGTATTTATATTGGTTGCAATAAGTGCACCCTAATTTTTGCCATATCTCATTTTCAAGCTAGTGAAATAATTTAAGTATTATCATTTTTGCAAAAAGCATGTTTTCAGTAGAATCCTCACAAACAAGTTATTAAGTATTTAAAAGCATATAAATTTCGAAGGAGAAATTTCCTTTTCAATACTTAACTCAGTGGTGTGATAGCCCATGAGGGCCAAGGACTACTGTGCCCAATTTAGTATACGCGACCTTGGGCCCTGAGGTGCATGAGCAGATGTTCCGGTCAGGAGGTCAGTCTGACGCGAACCCTCCAGTGTTAAGTTCCGTAGCACACTTGGTACTCATTTCTCAACCCACTGAAGGGATGAAAGGCTGAGTCAGCCTTGCCCAGCTCGGGGTTTGAACCTCGGACCCTGGTGAAGCGCGATGTACTAACCACTCAGCCACTGGGCTTCTCTTTTTCAATAGTCCACAAAATATTTTCTCCCATGTTCTAAATTTCAAGTTATTAAAAGCAAATGTTTTCATAAAAATTACAAACTTCACTCCAAATGTACGTAAACAAACTAACAGTTAAATTTGCTGTTATTATATAGTTAATCGACAGTTAATTGTGTGTATGGTTAAGTGAAAAAATGTGAAGGCTTTGCAACTTCTCAGGTTTAAAAAGCCAATATTTACACTTAATCTGTCAAAATGGGCCAGGCACGTGACAGCTGATTATTTTTTAAAAGTCTTTTTAACATGCTTCTAATTCATGAAATAGCGAATATTTTATATCACTGGAAAAGTCATGAGTTGGATATATTAGAAATATCAAAATCTGAAAAACTGAAGATTTTTAGCCTACTGCAGTGTTTCTCAAACTATGGGGCGTGCCCTTCTAGGGGTGTGATAATCCTACCAGGGGGGCGCGGGCTTGAGAAAAGTGGAAAGTAAAATATTTTAAAAATATATTAATTTACTGAAAGGAAGCCAAATGAAATCCATTCTGACATAATAAAACATAACATACACATTTACACTAATATAATATACTTAGAAGTGCATTAGTACTGCACAATGTATTTCACTATCAATTCATCCACACTAAGTTAGGAACAAGTTGAATACTTAGTAGTGGGAACATACAAGATTATATACAACATTTTATTCTTTTCTTGATAATTTGTATGGCTTATAATTCAAGTCGTATTGCAGCTTTAGCATCAAAGTACATTAGGATTGAATTCAACATTAGGATTGAAAAGTGGGTCACAAATATTGAGAAGAATATTGAGATATTGCAGTGCTTCTCAAACTTTCAATACTTGCCACCCGATATCCAATCATAATTTCTTCGCTCTCCCTTCCGTACAATAGAATGTATTAAATTCAATAATACCATACTTTGACGCAAAGCTACAATAACCTCTTAAGTGCCACCGGCGTATAGAAACCTTTTGCTCACACAAACTGTTAATTTCCCTGGACGTATATATATGTCTTTCCGAAGTACAATCTTTTCTGTGCTCTGCTATCCATAAAATTAATCCGAAGGCTTTAGAAAGCTATAAAAGAACCTTGCCATTGTTTGTGAAGGATTTACTTATTTCAGAGGATTTGTTTATTTATCCCTTTTCTCTCCCCCTCCCAATACATCCCATACGAGCACCGACTTGAAAAACGGTGGAGTTGGAGAGCAAATCGCGTTACTTTCGTTAGTGTTTATTTTATAAATGACAAGCCCATGGGATCACTGGTAATTATTGACCTTGTGCTTAACTAAGTCTTGTTAAATTAATGATCAAATACATTGTGCAATACTGGGGCATTTATAAGTGTATTATTTCGCTGTAAATGTGTATTTTTTTACAATGTCAGAATGTATTTTGTTGAACTTTCAGTAAAAAAAAATTAATAACTTTTTTAAAATAATATTCCTCCCTTGTAGAGTTTTCATAGCCCTCTAGGGGTGCAGTTTGAGAAGCGCTGATTGCCCTTCCACGAAAGCCACTGTCCATTGAGGAATGTTTAACTCGCTAGATATGTTTCGTAAAGGGTCGGCTATTTTTATGCTATCCGACAACTGCGTCCTTTTCCAAGTCAGACAGCTCTGAATTTCATGACATCTTGCATACGACTAATGTCAATGCTGTTTCCAATACGATATTTAAGTAAAGAAAGCATGGCATAGATTAGAAGCACAGATATCCTCATTTGTATGTGTGTCCAAATACTTATTGCTAGATAGTGTAAATTATGGAAGTGAGATTTGTTCCTGTATCTTCGTTAGATTTATGTGTGTCATTGATGTGAAAATCGCACTTACACCTTGGTGATGAATAATTTTGTGTAGCAAGGTTCTCGATTCAATTAGTAAATCAATTTATGAGAGAATATATATAAGTTTTTAAAGTAAAAATGTTTTCGGGTATTAAATAAATCTTCATCCGATTTGTATTTTGATAAAAAAAATATATCGGAAAAAAATAAATAATTGTTCTAGAGATGTACGCTTATGAAATCTATCTACCTAAATATTATTACATTTCAGGTTTTTGAATATCGGGAAATTGTTAATTGAATAATTTAGAATTCTAACTTTCAGTAAATAGTAAACACTAAACAACTTGAAAAGTATAATGCATTTTTTGTTTTGTTTTTGCTTTTTGTTATTTATTTATTTTTGCGAATGAAAAAATCACGAACAAAAAGATTTGAAATCATACATTATGATGCATACTCCTATATACTAACCACTTTGAATTTTTTTAAAAAAATGTATAACTGTTACGGTTTGTTTCACTGAATAATTTCAGAGATATTATTTTTTTTCACTCATGCAATTAAAACAGTACTTAAATGACTTGTTAATAAATTATTTGTGATATATACAAAGAAAAATTTTCCAATTAACTCTTAATTTAATAAGCAATAGTGAGCAATTAATTTAATGTTAATGCTTATTTATCTTTTTTATTTTCACGAGGGATATTGGAAACGGATTTCAAACATCAGTCAAGGAACGAGAGCTGCATCCGAGCTCCGGCACCTCATTATCCGAACTTCTACTTCACGCCAACATGAGAGCTTTATGCCCCGACTGAGTGAACGTTTATTGATTCCTCTACACGGTGGGTCTCCAGTTGCACAAGCACTTGAATTCTCGACTTGACGAGACAGGCCCCGAGTTAACGACCAGGGGTCTACCAGATGCTATATATATATGTAAGATCAATGAAATTTCTAAATTAAATACATTATATTTAACTAAACAAAAATGATGATGCTTATTACATTCTTCTTGCTTAATCATTCAGTATTCCACGAATAAATTTAATCACTTGATGAAGAGTTGCAAGCTAATTTAACTGCAAAGTGCATTAGAGAAATTTTTAATGAATATTCAACTAGCCACTAGTATCACTAGTATTTTTAGTTGGATTAGTTCTTAGCTTTCGTGAATGTTTGATAAACTCCAAACAACTTTCTAGTGGATTTAGCATAGTCAAGGCAGACCGGGAGAGAAGAATTTGAGATTCTTTTCTTTTCCTTCAAAATATCAGAGGAATCATTTAAGTTTCCTGACTGAAGTAGTTGACACATGATTAAAAAAAAAGAGTCCACATCGAATTATTCTGCCTCGCCTAGATGAATCGAAAGAATAATTTTCTTTCTTTCTTTCTTTTTCGTTCTAGAAATTCATTGGTCGTAATTTCGGGAAATAAATCAGATCTCTTGAATCTAAACGGAAATAAACTGTTTATCGCAATCTTCTAAGGAATGATGCTACTACAATCATGTTTGAGACTGAGTACCCTAGCTTTACTTCATTAATAAAGAGCTAAGCCTTTGCATGAAAGGATGTGAAGGCGTTCTCTTTTCCGTGTTGATCTTTGTCACTAATTCTTCACTTTGGAGTAAATGCTTTGTTAAGGCTGGCTGTTCTTCCATGCTTCAAGTTACGGATTTAGATTAAATCTCTGTCCAAAACCTCGAGAGGCAGATTTGAAACTTGTACGCCTTTTTAACGTAGACTTGTTAAATAATAAATGATATTTCACTTGTTTCAAACTGTATTTGATAAATTAACTCAGGAAGTTTGCTTAGTTAAATTACGACCACATTTGTAAGTTATAGTAACATTAAACTGCTCCACTTCATCGTAAAATTTTGAATGTAGAATAAAAAAGGATTAATCTCCAGATATATTAATAATAAATTTATCAAAAAAATCCTTCATGCAATTGATCTTTTGTTGTTGTTTCGCCACAAGTTAAAGCTGGATATGCCAGGTGTAGAAGCAAGTACTCCATAGAGAGTTACTTTTCGAACCCTTTGTCTAAAGTTGAGAAGCAAATGATGCAGATTATAAGATCAAACCAAATGCCCACAAAAACAGCAACCAAGGACACTAACAGTCGCTGAAAGGATTTGTAAAGGTGATAACAGATTAGTACATTAGTCTAAATTTGAAAAGCAAATAATGCAACCCCGCATATTATAAGATCAAACCAAATGCCCACAAAAACAGCAACCAAGGTCACTAACAGTCTCTGAAAGGATTTGAAAAGGTGGTAACAGATTAGTATATGCACAAGTTCTTTTCTTGTAGCAGCACCAGGGGGCGCTTTTTTCTCTCTTCAAAAGGAGTTTTATTAGAGCTGTTTTTAGTTTTGACAGTTAGATTAGTATGTAGTGAGCGAATATGTGTGTAGCGTGTATGCAGTAGCGAATGTAGCGAGAACATATACCTGTACTCCAATTCTTCGTATTCCACAATACAGTTTGGAAGTAAATTTTTAAATTCAGGTCAGCCGTCGCGCGGCATTATTGATATTTAAAGATACTTTTTGCACATCTTAATTTAGAACTACTGGTTAAATATATCTATTCCCCCCTCCCAAGGCAAATTTACCTCAAATAAAGTCTAGTTCGTAAATCTCGATTTGTGATATAAACAGCTACAGCACATGTGTGTGTGCGCGCGTCACATTATCAATTATCTCAACTATTGACTGCCGATGACGTCAGCGGAAAGGTTCAAAACAATTCTCAATACAAGAGATATACATCAATAGTAGCGATGACGGGAAAAACAACATTCTCTAAATACTGTTAAAAAAGAACCGCGCGTACAAAGCCTTTTCTACCTTAAAAAGAGACGAGCGTCTCACAAGTCGAAACTAGCAAATGTAGAATTCAAAACACCTAATGACGACTAACTCGACAGAGAATTAATTCTCCTCTCAGTTATCTCAAGTAAATAATGGAAATTATTCCTACCCATATCAAATGCCTCCTATATCCTAACACCAACATCTAGCTGACCTTCCTTAATACTTCATATTGACTTTGTTTTTATTATTTTCAAAGGGACATAAAAGCATTTGTAATTTTTTGTCTTGAAATTATTACAGCAATAGTTTTTATCCGTTTTATGTTTTTGTCGCTTTGTTGTCGTAAGTGAAAAACGTAATACCTATTCGTATTAATATGAGAAATATGACCCGCCCCTTTGAATTCTAAAACCAAAATATTTAATGTGGTAGGGGCTCGCTTTTTTCTCGACCCTAAAACCCATTTTTCAATTTTGGCAATTTTTTTAAGTAAAGGTAATTCTACTTCTTTTGACGTTTAAAGTTTTTTCTATGCTAATTAGAAGTACTTTCACTTTTTTTTCTTCAAAGTATTCAATTTAAGGTTAAATATCTATGTCATATTCCCATTTAAATAAAAATATACGATCAGTTATAAAATTAACTCCGATTGTTTAATTATATATTGAATTTGAACATTTCTAATTCTAATTGTTTATTATTGTTGTTCCAAGGGATACATATTACCTTCATTGCAGATTGAAAGACACATTTTGTTCAAATCACTAAATAAAGACAAAGAAAAAGTATTTTTGTAGCATGGTGCAGTAAAATGCATCATATCTATACTTTACAGTTTCTCATACGTAAGACAGGAAAATATCTTTACCCTCCTTCCTCTCTTAATTCAAAACTTTCAAGACAGTTCTCTTCAAGAAGGTCTGTATAACACACGTGCGACACACTTAACAGTAGTTAAAACTTTCTCTCCAATAATGAATTAGATAAACATCTTTTGAGATGGGCATATTCACATTTAAGAAAACCATTACTAATCTTGTTTAAAAATCCTTAAACGGTTAGCCATTACTTCTGGTCTTTAACATCCAATGTTGAATTCCACAAATCAACCTAATTAATGTACGCTTGGATATGTGCACTGTCACATCCCCCTCCCTCTGTTACGTCTAGTGGAGCAATCCACACTGACGTCACACCCTACCAATAGTGCCCAACAACAGAAATTATTTAGAAGGACGCTAAGTACCAGACGTGCTAGAAAAACGTTCTCCTTTGGCGTTATAATGTAGCATTAACTATTTCATCATTCATATTTATAACGCCCTTATTTATATCCTTTATTAATGCATATTAACAGAATACAAAATAAATGTATAATAAAGTACATATCACATGTCTCCCATGCTAAGAAAATTTCTTTCTAGTTGAAAGGTCATTTCGATAGCAGAATCAAGTGCTTTAGTTTAAAGCTATTTTTTTGTTTGTTTATTTAAATCTGGAGGATGCACGCAAGGAAATTCTTTTTAAGAGCCCGTTGATACGCCACCACGAAATCTCGAGCGTAATGTTAATCCTATGGAGTTTCTTTCTCGTATATTTACATCTAGGATATTGCTTTCAATTACATGGAACGAAATGCATCTAAAAAAGCGAAAAAAAATTAAATTCTTCCATTATTTCGATTTTTTTTAAAAAAAATTCTAAGTATTTTTAAGTATTATTTAAAGATCTGAAAATTCATATGTAGTGCATTAAAACGATCATAAAAATATTTTAAATTATCGGATAAAAAAAGTAAAAACAGGAAAAATTTCCTTTTTTTATGCTCTTTCAAACACGCATGCTTTGAACTTTTTAAATTAATTTTTTTGTGTGTAATTATTAAATCAGCATTGCACATTTGGGTAAGAAGGGGGGAGTACACTTGTAACTCCGCCTTCTTGCGGAAGGATACATGAAATTTCCCTGAATGTTCCATTGATGAATGGTAATTTATGACTCTTCAGTGGGGACTGTGTAACAGGTTTTTTTTTTTTCTTTTCCAAATGGGGCTAGTTTTCTAAGAATCCATAGCGCATTCAAGAAACTATTTACATTTGCTCAATTCTATGGAAGTGCAGTGCATTCTTTGAGTTTGCACTTGAAAATTACTGCTAATACGTCTTCTAAAAAATAAGTTATTCTCTGTTTTTTTATTCTATATTTCTTAAATTGTTTTTATATACTAGACAAATTATGTTTTGTTAATCACTAAAATGAACAACAATTAATATTTATTAAATACCTCTTGAATCGTCAGGATAAAGTGAATCAGTTTTCACATTATTTCTTACAAACTTCTAAAATTGAGAATCGTGTGTTTTGCCAAGTTTCAGATACCTGAATATCAACTCTTCTAAAAACTATTGCTAGTTAGGTAATGTAAATATATATGTAAATATTTAGCCTCATGAAATTATGTAATGAAATAATAAAAAAGAACTTTTGCTTTTGTTTTATCTGTTTTTTATTGTTCTGTTTTAGTTAATTTTCATATAAAGTTTCATATCTTCAATAAATGCAAAACTAAAAAATTGATTTTTTGAAAGTATATAATATGCAGGTACCCTTAAAATTTTCAAAATTTAGGCAAGCTATTAAAAGATGCCTTATATATTTTTTAATATTGTAACATAAGTGTGTACCTAATCAACCAATAAAATAATTTTTTTACGCTAACACTTTTGTTACATACTGTGGAGTGACACGTAGAACCGGGTCCTCGCCCCTCACTCTGGAAAATATGCTTTAAATATAATATTTAATGCACAGGCAAATCATTTCACAATTTTAATTTTGACATCTCAGGAGGATGGAAGAATCCGTGAAATTCTGATTTTCCTCCTCTCTCTTTTTGGCTCGTTAATTTTAGTTAAAATTATTTGTTAACTGCGAAATGCTTAAAGATTTTTGGTATTGATTATTCTAAATATATGATTACATTCTCTTGTACCATTGCTTATGTAATCCACGACGCTTTTCTCTTTGGCGCATTCTTTTTCAAAAATAATACTAATAACCGTGATGTTTTTATTTGATTTTGTACTTATAAAGCAAATTTTTGAGTTTCTCTTTTGAGGAAGGAAAGAAGCGAAAGACAAAAAGAAAAAAAATAATGACATAAGTATAGAAATCATCAGGAAGTTCTGACATCAAGAGAGTAAGAGAAAATTTCTCAGAGAAAAGGAAAAAGTAATGCATCCGTTTTGTATGCACATACATTTTATTCTTCCTCAAGGATAAATGACGAGGACGTCACCTGAGTTTCCCCCTTTCTTTCCCATCCTGCCAACAAGACTGAGCCTCTACAAACTTAACATCTATCAAACCCTCTACATCAGGGGTGTCCAACACCCGGCCCGTGGGCCGCATGTGGGCCCGCTAGTATTTAAGTTGCGGCCCACCAACTCTTAATAAAAATTTTTTAAACATCAGGTTTTTAAAGTTTTTCATTTTGAAATTTACTTAAGAGGAAATTTAAATACATATTTAAATCTACAATGTATTCAACTGTTAAATGTATTTGTTTAAAAATAAATCCTTTTTGATAATAGAAACGTCATTTAGATTAAAATAGATTTATATTTTATCAAACAGTTACGTTTGATTTTACTATAATAAATTACTTTTTTAATAAATTCCGAATTGCGCATTATGCATATCTATTACTATGGATGGTACATGATTTTGTTGTGTGTGCGACTTTCATTTCTCTCCTCCTTTTTTTCTGTTCACAGTGCCCAAAAAAGCAAGAGATGCTGTCAGAGATGTTTTTTAAAGCTTAAAAAAAATATTCAGGACGGTTATGATAAAAGGCAATGTATACTTAATCGTTTGAGAATGACAGCACAATCAAATTTTAACAATGAGTAACGAAAGATCAATTCAAAAGGAACTCTGTAATTTTCAAGAAAATGTCAACTGTAATATTTTAAACATTATTGGATCATTGTATTAATTTATTATATAAACATTATTATATTATCTATGTCTGTATACATGAAAAATAATGAAAACAATTATATTTCATTCTGTTTTAAATTTACACTCCAACAAATGGTTTTTTGTTTCCAAATCTGATATAAAGGTACATATTTTTATGTGCGGCCCGCGAGATTCTGTTTTTCCGAAGTGGCCTGCTAGGTCATTTGGGTTGGACACCACTGTTCTACATCATGAATCTTTTTGTTCGTATTATTGTCTTGATATTTGTTTGTTTGTATTATTGAGAAACTCTAGATCTGGGGTTTCCAAACATTTATCAGTAGCTATACCTTTCGAAAAAATTGTTTTCTTTTCAGTCCCCTTACATTTTTCTGTAATATATAGAGTACAATATAACAAATATGCTAAAAAACATTGCCCCAAAAAAGTTTTACAAGTATAATTCAAATAAAAATAATGTCAGAAAATTAGGGGGAATACGTTCATAAGATTTCTTTTATTTTTCTAATTTTATAAGTATCAACATGATTTCAGAAACACAGATTGTAATTGCATATTAGTTCAGTTTCAATTAATATAATAATGGGCTTTATGTATTGATACAATTTTATTTTTTAATATTTGACCTGAAATTTTGCTTATAATTTTCATAATCATCTAAGTAACGCAACAAATATAAACATTTATTTTATTAAACAATTTTTCAATTTTACTGAATTATGTATAAATGTATTATAATTTTTTATAAAAAAAATCTAGACTTTGATGCTTTTTTGTAAAAATGTTGGCGCCTATACGGTATAGTGGTTAGTGACGCCAACTGCTGTACCGTAGGGCCTAGGTTCAATTATCGGCCAAAACCTGGATATTTGTAAATGTATAGTGCCTTTACAGCAGCTAGTACTCTAGGTTGAGGGAAGAGGTGTGGGCCACTTACCCTTTAGTTTATTATTATTATTTTATCAAAATTGGGTTTTGAACTTTTATTATAATATAATAAAAGATAAATGAGAAATTTTGCCAATGAAGAAGAGGAAACAACTTATTGGCACTTCAACAGATTTGACGTTAAAATCTAAAATTAAGCAAAAATGGCTCCTTAGTTTCAGGTTATAAATACATGCAGAATGGACAAGATTTTTCACACTTCTCTAAAAGTTTTAATACCAATCGGAACAATGTGTTTCTCAACGTATGGGGAAACAAAATGAAGGTGTGAAAACAAATTGGACACAAAATATAAAATGCGACTGCAAATAAATTTGCATAGACTCAATTGCAAATAATTTGCAATTGAGTGAAAAAAATGCAAACATATCCCAATTACTAAGTATAATACATGGGTAGGTGACATCTGGAGCATAATTTATTATCTGGAGCATAGTATGAATTTTTCTTATAACAAAATTACAATACTTTTTATAATCTATAAAGTACCAATAACAAGTTGATTAAATTTAAATATTGTTTCAGGATATATTTTTCTAATAATAGAATGGGGTTCCCTCCAAATTCCTTGTAGTTCGTAGGGTTCCTCAATTCAAACTGTGCTCCACGGAGCCCTGGGGTTCCATGAGTCACAATAAAAAAATGAAAAGAAACTTATAAATATATATGCAAAATGGACTCACGTTCATTATGAAATTTGTATAATTTCAAGCATACTGCTCAAAATAATTAAAGGATATTACAGTTTTAGATGGATCTTGTGGCTGGGAAACTTTTTAGATGATTGATACATGGTCGACAGACGTAGTAGGTTTTATGAGAATAAATTACACATGTTTGGCAGAAAAAAGTGCATTTTATTGCGCACTTGTGTACAAAAGGAAAAATACACAATTTGTGCATATGAGAAAAAATAATAAGAAAATGTGTTTTCTTTAAATAAAATCATTTTCAGTAGTGGGTATGGTTTCCACGGACGGCCAGCAACGTTGAGCATCTTTAAGGCATGGAGTCAATGAGGCTATTAATCACGAGTTGGGGTATTCTGTCCCACTCTTCCAGAATAGCTCTTTCCAGTTCTTGGAGAGTTTGTGGGGGTGTTTTGTGGTCAGCAACTCGTCTTCCTAGAGCGTCCCAGACGTGCTCTATTGGGTTCATGTCTGGAGAACACGCTAGCTATTCCATTCGTACGATTCCTTCCTCGAAAAGGAAATCCTCCACCAGGTCAGCACGATGTGGCCTGCAGTTATCGTCCATTAAAAAGAACTCATCTCCGATTGCTGTGGCGTAAGGGACTACAATAGGTCTAAGGATCTCTTCCCTATATCGGCGAGCAGTCAGAGGTCCATCTCGAATGATGTAGAGATCTGTGCGCCCGTCAATGGAGATGCCACCATACACCAACACACCCCCAACACCAAATCTGACACTTTCGTGCACGAACGCAGGATTATTCCTACTGTCACGGTCCCTCCAGATGAAAATACGCCTATTATCAGAATGAACAGGAAAACGGGACTCGTCAGAAAAAAGAACATTGCTCCATTCATTTCTCCTCCAGTTCACATTCTCTGTTGCCCACTCCCTGCGGTCGCGACGATGTCTTGGTGTTAGTCTAACACATACTATCGGTCGGCGAGGTATAGACCTACACCATGGAGCCGGTTTCGGACATTCTGAGTTGAAACCGTGGTGCCAGTAGCCAAGCGAAGGTGTTGTTGGAGAAGAGTAGCGTTCATATTTCGGTGTCTCCGAGCCGTTAACACTAAATAACGATCTTCATTGGGCGTTGTTGCCCGTCTACGACCCTGTCCTGGCCTTCGGCCTGCACTTCCAGTCTCCAAAAAATGGTTCCAGATCCTGGAAATCAGACTTTGTGACACTCCAATAGCTTGCGCAATTTCGGCTTGAGTTTGGCCCCCTTCTAACCTACCAACAACTCTCCAAGCTTCTGAATCGGTTAAATGACTTCGCTGAGACATCGTACTCATCGAAACAAAGCAGTCACTGAATGCCGATCATCCTTGTCTTCATTTCAGTTGAAAGTCAAATTTCATACGCTGCCGCTGAAGCGACGTTTTTGACATCGAACTCAAAATTAGCATACTCCACAGATTGAAAATCAGAAAAAATTTGCATTTGTGATTCTCTTCTTCCGTTTTCGGCAAAAAAATTTCGCTTATATCTTTATTTTATACAATATCCTTTAATTGTTTTGAGCAGTGTATTTAAAGCGCATCTTATTCATTAAAACTGAAAATTTTATTTATGTATCATAACTTTCTTTTGCAACATCTTTTTAATTTTTATTATAATATAACAGAAGAATATTAAAACACACATTTCATCCTTGTAAATATATACTTCCTATTAGATTGTGAATATTCTATTGTTTTTACTACCTTGGGTTCCACGAGATAATTTTATACTCGTCAGCACAATGTCTAGCAAAACTAAATAGTTTTCTAATGGAAAAAGATGCATTTTCCATTTGCGGAAAAAAAAAAACACGTAAAATGAAGGAGAGGAAATAACTTATCGGCACTTTAAACAATAACAGCTCCTAAATTTTATATTACAAACTATCTCGCGTAAAATACACAGTACATCTCACACATCTATAAACATTTGAATGCCATTCAGAAAACTATGTTTAAGTGAAATATATTTTTCAATGTGAGTGGATACAAAAACAAATTAAACTCAGAATACGTAATGTGATTGCATTTAATCTCAATAGACCTAGACTTCGACAGTTTGTGTGAAAAAAAGTTAATTGATTCATTGTATTATTATTATTAAATTATCTATATGCTTGTATAGATTAAAAATAATAAAATTAATAATAATTCATTTCCTTTTTTTTAAAAAAAATTCGCTCCAATAAATGTTTTTGTAATGGGTTTAAATCTAATATAAAGATATATAATCTTTATATGCAGCCCGCAGGATATTATGTTTTCCAAAGTGGCTTGCAAGGTCATGTGGCTTAGCCATCCCTGTTCTAATTCAAGATCGGACAGCGAGAATGACACTTGAGAACAGCTTTGTATTCATGACCTTTTTTGAACTTGGAATCTTGAGTCTTTAGTCCTTCACAAACTTGACTGATGGGGGAAGAGAGCAATAAAAGAGGGTCAGAGTCTGTAGAAGTCAAACTGGAACCCCACCAATCGAGAAGAATGTGCAGAAGCTCTCCTTATCTTTAGTTAAGAACAAAAGCAGAAGGGGGGGGGGTAGTGTTTCAAACGGTTGAGAACGAACAGAAGCCATCCCTAAACGTGAAAAAGGGGATGATTCTAAAAGTGATGTCATTTCCTTTCATCATGACAGCTGTCAGAACATAATCATCAGAAAGTTGAATAAAGTAAGCGAAAATTTGAAGAATAATAGCATAACAAAAAAGTTTATTTCAAAATCGAGAAAATAATGGAAATTTTAAAAAAAAACTGGCATATAATTCATCTTTTATGGAGGAACTATTTACCTTTGATCATTACGACCAGTACGATATGAGTACTTCGCCGTTCCTTTGGATACGCCCAATCCCCCTCCCAGAAGAGGGCGCTTTCATCGTTTTTGTGTTTCGATCTCTATCTAAGGGCCTCTTAAGGAATATTTTACATTTAAAAGGTTCAGCACATTACCTTTACTACGATGCTGGTCTTTATACCTGAAGATTATTGATTTCTCAAAGTTTAGTCCCACATATAACTGCTTTTATTTTATCTTAAAATTGATATGCGATTTAAGTAAGGTTTCAATATATATATTGCAAGGAGTGATTACAATTTTTATTACTATATTGATAAATTTCATTTCATCGACAGTACATTTCTCAATTTCTTTTGTATCCCTTAGTTTGTTACTATAATCACAAATGCTTGATGACGTCAACAGAACGTTATGAAAATAGGCAAAATTTAATTTGTGTAAAATTTAATACCAATTTTAAATTCAATTGCAGCATAACATTCTAAATTTCCCATTACAAAATTTTATTTTATCAGTTAAGGGGACACATCATGATTCATTTAAGATAGATGATAACGTTTATGTACACTGCTATTCATGTCCCAATGACAAAAAAAAAAACAACAACTTTAAATGGAAAGAAAAAATAGCCCATTTATCTTCATTTAAAATGCTAAGGCTTTTTTCTGTTGTGCCAAATGTTTGAATTATTTTATGTATTGCTATTAGTACATGCAGCAAAAGTTGGTATGAGTTTTTTAATCAAAGCAATAGATATTCTTAAAAGAAATGGTTAAATTAAAAATTTACATATTTTTGAAGAAATTTTCAATTAGCATTAAAAAAAATGCACTTTAATTGCACACTTTTTTTTAAATTCTTTCATTAAAAATTCAAACTGGTTCACCATTTTGAGTACAGATTTGGTCAGAATATCAAGTGAAAATTATTTTATCAACTTCCATGGAACGGTTTTGAAAATTTCATGCATGTTATGAAAAAATATGACGTTCTGAGAAAATTGATATCAAACATAAAATTCACCACAGCTTCATATATAGATTATTTTGGTTATTAAAATAGTATAACTAAATTTAAATTAAAACTAATGTGATTTTCTTAGTCAATAAACATTTATTTATTAAAATTATAAATAAAAACATATATTTTACCAATGGAGTATAAATGTCGAAAGATATCAAAAGCCACAAAACAATCAAAATACAACAAAGTGATGTATTTCTTCAAAATAAAGTTAAAAACCTTATAAATGTATTACAAAACAACCAATATCTTAATTAACTACCACTTATTATAAATATTAAATTATTTGTGGTATGAATGTCGTGTATTACCATGATTCTAAAATATTAAAATTTGTCACATACATGCGATATTTACTCTTTTTCAGTTAATTTTTTACAAGTAGTTTTAAATAGCATTCTCTTATTCGGTCGCACTTCCTTTGTGCGGAGATTAAAATATCACTCTGAATTCTTTTTATATCCACAAGTGTAAAGCATTTTTGTGCAACAAAAGTCAGACCAAGCGATTGCAGAATTTTTAGCCTGCCTTGATTGCTGTCATTAAAAAAAACAACTGCCTCATTTGTGGAAGTATCAAAAATCTTTGTACCTCAACCTAAAATTTTGGGGCATAACTTCCGTATTAATGAGTTAACGGATTCGTTATTATTTGAAGTTTTATCCCCTAGACAATTCTGTAGTTTAGGTTGTGACAGATCATTGAATGTTGGTTTTATGGCATCCATTACTGCCTCTGGCAATTTTTTATTGTGTGTCCAAAAGTTTCCGCACTGCCTTCTAATAATTCATTTAATATTTACACTAAGAATTAAGACCTGAAAAACAAAAACTGTGCAATGGTTCTTCGTCGCTTGAACGCAGATGGCTCAAACAACTCTTCGCATATCTAACAGGCATGTTTTATTTTGTTGGATTGCATTTCCAATATGTTGTAATGAAGTCAATCATTATATCGAACAACCCTCCCTTTTCCCCAATCGACTTCCCATCACTGAGTTTGGAGATCATTTGTTTCAATTTTCGTAAACGAGTTCCTATTATTTTTTGAACATGTCCAAGACATTCAATTTTTGAAACTAAGATATCATTTCCATATGGATGGAATACAGTAATAGATGAGAACGTTTTGGAGTCACCATTCCCGTAGTAAGATGTATATCTCACAGAATGACGACTTAATGAGTTCTGAAATATACGAACTATTCCCACATTCTCCATCATGCCAGCTGAGCCATCATGTTTTTTCAAACATTCTTTATCGTGAAGAATTTTCCACTTTTTGTAAGCAGGTGACCCTTTTCTTCGTTTCCAAGAATCATATTCCTTACAGCATACATACTTCCTCATACATCACTTTCGCAACAATAACCTTTTCTGTTCTGCCCCCTATGACAGCATACACACCAACGAGAAAAGAATAGCCACGAGTTTTCCACGTTCCATCTCCACTAATTACTATACCAGAAGAGTTTGTCAAGGTGAACTCTTCCAAAGCTGCATTTTGTTTTGAAGCTCCTGCAACTTCTTTACTACACAATTGTAGTTTATTTATAATGTTATTATATGATTTTTCAGCAAACTGGTGGAGGAAATTCCATGAAACCACAGAAAGTTGTCATTGCTGCATGACCCTGCCCGATTGTCCTCATAACATGCACAAAACGTCTGTTTATTTCAGGAACATTTTTTTTACCCAGCATTTTTGAATTTCCAAGCGAACATAAGTCACTACAATTCTTGCATTTAATCGAAAAAACACTAGACAAACCTTTAAAAATGTTTCTGTTTCTGTAATATCTCCACCAAACATTTTGAAGGAAGCAAAGTTTTGAATGTTTGTAAACCTAATACTTTTATCAAACACTCTAAAGACTTCAACACCATCCTTATTTTCCATAAACGATGAATCAACTTCTTGCAGCTGAATCTTTTTTCCCAGATGCACTGTTGCTTAGGGATTCATGCACAATGTGTACATCTATGCACCTCACGAGCATATTACCAGTAAAATTTCTTTTTCTGGGACATTTATTTGATTGCCCTTTGACAGGTTTAGTCGAATTCATCATTCAAAAGTTTATAAAAAACCCAAATATTTTTCTAAAACTTATTTTAGATTACGATATGCTGAGATAAGTAGAAACGAGCGAGTATAGAATCGCGCGAATCGCATTATCAAAACAATGTAGATGATAAAGTTATGTAAAGTTAGTTGTTACTTATTGCACTTAGCCCAGAATAAAGCTAGACGAAGTTCAGAAGACCATTCACCAATAGAAAATCATACACCATCGTTGTATTCTCCAAGATAAAGTTTTTCTCAAGCGCTATACATGACAGCAAATGCTCCGATGAAGCATTGCATTTCAGGCATACAGGGAAAGTCTTTTGACCCTGAACAAATGTTAGTCCACGAGTATCACTACTGATTAGTCTTGTAATTCCTATCGCCTTTTAGTTCCAGGGCAGCCCCAGGACCATTTTGTTGATACCAATCATGACTAGGTGGTGTCTTCCAAGTACTGTTATTGTCGGTCTTTACTTTTGAGTAGATTTCATTACATGTTAGTAAGTCACTACTACCTATAGGATCATTGGAGCCCTCCTTGGCCAATTCATTGGCCAAATCATTAAAATAAAGTTCTACATGGGAGGGGATCCATTGGAGATGTATGTCATTGTGGGTGGAATAAGTCTTCACGTTATCAATGATATTTAGGCCAATTCTGTCACCGATGATTCGCCAATTGCTCAAGTATTGTATTGAGCTCTTAACCCTCCAACTGAACAGAACGGATTTTTCCGCCCTACTAGAGAGGCTTCGAAAATGGACTGCACGGATTTTTCTGCCTTCAAGTAACGTTTTCAAAAGCGGATTAGCCGCACTTTTCTGAAATCCTTTCCCCCTTTTAAGGTTTAACATCTTGAAAGATAATGAGGGACGGAGGAAGCAACACAGCAGGAGTTTTATGGCTCGCAGGGAACCCCGTGTTTTGACCCCCCCCCAATCGTAAAAAATCGGGGAGAAATTTCTTTACAACCCAAGAAGTGTGTGTTCCTTTGCTAGCTTGTATTTTAAAAGTTTCCAAAAGTCCCAACGCATAAGTAAAATATGTTACAATTTCCTTTTGGTTTCATATTAATTTCAAACTGTAACAAGTTGGGGCGTGTCAGGGCAATCTGCTATTTTATATAGTTAGACAAATTATCTTTTTTTAAGTATATTCTCTTTCGCTTCATTTTTCTTATTCAAATCTTTCAGTTTTTGAAACATGATTATTTTATTATAAGATACCGAAAAAAATTAAAAAAACATCAAACTCTTTAAAATTTGGAACCTTTTCAATTTTCCAACCACTAAAAATGAATAAATTTAAACTTCATCAAATCATTTGAAACATTTTCTTACACTTAGATAAAAATAATAACGAAAAAAAAAATAATTAAGATTTATTAGGTTTTTTTTTTTAGATTTCAAAGCCTAAGTGTTCAGGGAAGTTTAAGTACAGTGCCTGGTTATATATTGTTAAAATACACCGAATTATATTTGAATTTTAAGTGCTTGAACTTCAGTTTACATCAAAGACAACATGAATGAAGATTTTCCCACATTTTTTTTATAACTTGAATGTTTGAATAAATGGTAATCAAAAATATACGGAAACATTTACAGTAGACATTTATGCATATAAATAAACATAAAAACCAATTTTAAATTCGAGCTATTGAAAAACATTCGAATTATATATTGTTCAAAAATATCTATTTATACAAAATACCTCAACATTTATCTTTTTTAAATGCTAACTGAATAAGTAATTAAAATCTGGATATGTTTTGAAATCTCGACCTTATAAAGCTAGAAATTTTATGTTAGAAATTCCATTTGAAATTTCGAAAAAAAAAATGCATCGCGCAGTTAAAAATTATTTACCATAAGTTTTAGCAATTGTTTGAGTATAATAAAAATTTCAAATTTTATTATATAGCTTCTTTGGTATCTTTTAATATATTTCGGCCGCGTTAGCCGAGTGGTATAGGTATCGGAACGTGGCTTGCTTTGTCACGAGTTCGAGCCCAGTACCACTAAAGACCCACCGTGTAGGGCAGCGATGCACGTTAAATCTGTCGAGAGCTGAAACGTCCTCCCGTTGGTGTGGTGTGGTAGTTAGGAGAGGGGGTGCCAGCTCAGGTGTCGTCCACGTCACTTGACCATGGTTCAAAATTACGTGGTCCGTCGCCAAAAGCCCTCGTGTAGCTGAACAGTGCGACGTTAATATTCAATCATTCATTTAATATATTTCGAAGATTTTTCATACAATTCGGTTGAAAACCGCATGCTAAGAGCAAAAAATATACTAAAAAAATTGATGAATATACAATTACAATAAATTCTTACATAGAGAAGCAAAACTGAGAAGATAAAGCGTAGGAATAAAAAATTTTGAGTATATCTGAAGTAGTTTTCGAAATATTTATTTAAAAGTTTAGAAAATTTGTGTGCGTTATGTTATACTTAATATCAATTAAATAGTTAAAATAATGTGTTAATATTAGTCATGTAATCGTTTGATGACACATTCATATACTAATAAAAATTATCATGGTCATTGATGCGAATGTCAAGAGAATTTTATGTAATTTTAAATTCAGACATTAAGATATTGATGTAGAAAATATAAAACGACCATCTAAAATACATGAAAAATGCAGTCTGCTATAAAATGATCTTGACAAACAAAATCCGGCATTTTCGCTTACTATGGCAGAGCCGGCTTAGTCAGGGGCGATCTGGAAAAACAGAGAGAGAACCACGGTTTTGATGGATGCTGCTCTAGCTTTTAAAGCTCCCAGGAAAAATTATATATATATATAAATTACAAATGCAAAAATAAATCTTGTAATTTTCCATACATTTTTATAACAACGAATTGTGGAATTGGCTTCCAATACATTGTTGTGTTTGACAATATCTAAGGTAACCAACCCTACTTTAGATAGATTTGTACTACTTTTTCGTAACCGTATTCCTTTTAAAATTAATTCGTGCAGCCGAAATACACTTTTTGTACCCTTAAAAATTTATGTTAACTATAACGGTTTATTTTAATTTATGCAACTTGTGAAATGTTCATAATTAACAATTTCCGTCTAAACAGTTTACATGAAAAAAAAGGTTTGGACTCCTTCATTCATTAGGGATTTATATAAGATTCTAACATTAAAATTTTTTTTCACCGAATAGGATTGAGTGAAAGTGTATAGTGCTTCCACACCACAGGTCTGGGGTTCTATTAACGGGCTGTGCAAGGTCGACTCTGCCTTTCATCCCCGCTACATTGGGTCGATAAATGAGTACCAAGCTTGCTTCGGGTCTTAAACACTGAAAGTCTCTCTTCAGACAGACCACCAAATCGGGACATCTGTTCATGCACCTCAGCGTCCAATGGTCACGTGTATTATGATGGGCACAGTAGTTCCTGGCCCTCATGGATTGTTGTGCTTCTGAGTTTGAGTCTTAAGTTTGAGGATTACCTCACTTTGGGGATACCCCTTAGATAAACATGTATTTCCACTCATTTGCAATTAAACATTTTTCTTTCAATTACGTTTATTTCAGAAGGAAGTTTGATTTTTCAAATGTATTTGCTTAATAACATGTATATTTGTGTATTATATTAAAAATTTGATCAGTCCAAAATTACATGTTTTTAGCTCCTCTAAAAGCTTTTAGGATTTTACAACTGATCTTACAATCCATATACGTTTTATAGTAGTATATTTAAAAATGATAAGGACATTTTTAAGACTGTGTGAGCTGTTATGCCTCGTTTATAAATATAAAAAATTGCATTCAGCTACAGTTTTTAAAATGTACAGAAATAAGTGGAGCAACAGGATACTTACATATTATGAATATTTTTGACTGCAGTAAGATATATTTATATTTCAGTTTCTTTACAATTTTGAATAGAAAATGTAAGCCATTTTGCGAATAGTTTGATATTGAGTATAAACCCATAGGCTGTTTAATATTGTAAAGTGTTTTACTTTGATACCAGCACACATTAAAATAAGGCTCATTTGCAGTTATATGATCAGCTTCAGTGATATTTAAATTTTCAAAAATAGTCTACACGTACGAAAACATTCTTTCACAACCGCACAACACATCTCTCATACTATATCTTCCCTACAGCAGGAAATATTTGTGTATACTGAAAAATTTAATACAGGATACATTTCCAAGTGTTAAATTTGTTTTTAAAATTTGGTATGAATACATTGTGAAACTGTTGGTTAACTTCACTGAACAAAATTGTTTTAAGTGTACTGTTTTGAAAGACAAGATTAATTAGGGAGAACTTTTCTCACAATAGAATTTGTAATGACTGTGAATTGTGTGAAAATGTAGTTATCGATGTGTGACATTTTTCCTTGTAATAAAAGAAACAGAAAGATAAGAAATTTAACTTGAGTAGAAAATGGTTAGAAGTACTGTCATGCGCATTTGAAGAAGTATATCCCCCATTAAAATTAAAAATTATTGACTGAATGTGTGTTATGTCCATCACAAATGCCGATGTAGAAAAGGAATTTTTATTTAATACAAGAAGTTCGAAAAAGAGAACACTAGGAAGGAAAATTTAAATTTTTTCCGAAAAATATTCAGTTAACATAAAAATATCTTTTATATGATTTTAATTAAAATAAATTAAAAGTATTGAAATCCTTTTTTATGCTATTTTAAATTAAAAATATAACTGAAAAGAGAAAGATCGGTTTTATTTCATAAATATAATCATTGTATGTAATATTTATTCTGTTATTGTTTAAAAATGAGATAGGGCCTTTGCTCTTTTTACCTCATTACTTTTTTAAAAACAGGAAAGTGAGCGCGTTTTTTTACTCTCATATTCAAAAATGAATACAGGGTGTTTTTTTTTCTGATTCAAATCGCAATACTAAATATATATATATATATATTTTTTAGTTTTTAAAAATGACAGAAAAATAAATTTTCTTTGAAGAAAATATAATTATTTTTCAACTTCTAACATACTATTTATTTCATTTTTTCCTCTTTTTTACCTTTCATTTCGTTTTTAATTTTACTGTGACTGAACATATAGGAGAAAGAAACACCGTATCTTTTTCAAAGAGGATTGATCAAGAGAGGATACCTACGCTTTCAAAGATGATTGCCCAAGGCAACTTAACAGCTAGCTGTAAACGATTGATCTCTTGGTTCTTACTTTTCAAAGCGACCGAACTGGGTCGTAAAATTTTCCCCGTTTGACCACCCAAGTTCTAAAAGGGGATAGGAAAAAAGTCTGTTGCATTTTTGAAGGGAATCGCAAAATAAGAGTTAAAGGCTTTCGGAATAACTTTTCAGGAGGAAGGTGTCCAGTTAGAGGGTTAATATTTGTGAATATCTAGATATCCCTTGTGCCCTTGAAGAAAATTATGTGTTCCAAAGCCGCGTTTATGGCAATCAGTTGTGATCTAAACATTGAAAAATGGTTTGTATTACGCCTTTTAATTTTTGTAATGGCATCTAGGTTTTTGATGACAACACCACTACCAGTGCTGCCACTATCAAATTTACTTCCATCCGTGAAAATATTCACTGCGTCTGGTGAAGTATTGTGGATTGTTTCCAACGCCAACTGTCTAAGATGCGCTGGATGCTGATTTTTCTTACTACTGAAAGAGAAAAGTTCTTCGTGAAAGAAGACTCTCGGAAGGTCTTTCAGTGGATTCATACTTGGCTCGAGTAAGCAGGGTACTACGTCAGAAAAAAGCAGATTCAATTTATCTGCCCTGCTAAAGGGATTGTCTCTTTTTAATATTTGAACTTTTGTCCAGTTCATCAAATAAGTAGACGCTCGATGTTGGTCTCCATAGCTATATAGCTTGCTCTAATATTTTGAGGTGCTAGAAGTCCATCTCATAATCAGTTGTTGTAAATTAACATCATATAGGACAATCTTACTAGAACAGCAATTACGTAGACCTGCAATGATCCGTGTAGCATTAAGCTGCACCCTTTCAAGTTTCTTTATACACTCAGGAACATTGAAAATAGCGACCCAAGAAGAAAGCATCGGATTGAAATGAAATTTAATACACATAATGACACATATGAGAGAATCACTTGATCTCAAAAACAAGACTATTAAACTAATGCAGGGTGTGCAACGACACAAATACTGGGCAACTTCAATAGCGAGTTGGACAACCTCCAGCTGCAATACATGCCACCACACGGTCCGGCATTGATTTGATTAGACACCTTATCTTGTCCTGAGGCAGATGGGCCCACAAATCTTGAACAGCCAACTCTAAATCATGTACAGAGTGACACGATGGCATCTGCCATTTTAGCTGATCCCACACGTGCTCTACAGGGGACAAATCGGGGGAGCGGGCCGGCCATGGAAGAGTCTGAAAATGACGTAGGAAGTCTTGAGCAACTCTTGCTGTATGCGGACGAGCATTACCTTGCTGGAAAATAGCCCCTGGGAGACCATTTAGGAAAGGTCCTACATGGGGTCGAAGAATATCATCAACGAAGCGTTGGCCCGTTAAGGTTCCACGCATCACAATTAAAGTGGACCGGCTATCATAGCCTATGGCCCCCCAGACCATTATACCAGGTGTGCGGGCAGTGTGATGTAGAACAGTGGGAGGGGGGGATTGTACCGCTCACCAGGGCGCCTCCGCACCTGTACACGGTTATCACCTGTCCCCCAAACAAACCGGGATTCTTCACTAAACACAACATTTTGCCAATCTGTGACATTCCACATTGATCTGGCTTGGCACCACTGTAGACGCAGTTGCCGATGTTCCGGTGTTAAAGGGAGTGCACGGAAAGGTCGTTTGGATTTAAGATTTGCTTCAGCAAGGTGTCTTGAAATTGTTTGTGGAACAATTGCTACGCCTACGCCTGTTCGTTTCGTTGAACGAGTCAATGTGGGGTCCACAAGTGTTTGTTGTTCGTTCCTTTGATCCTCTCTCCTCGAGTTCTTCCTGCTCGCTCCAGACGTGGTTTTCCGCGCGTGGGTACCTTCTCGTGTCCACTGCTCCCAACAATTTCTAACGGCACACTACGAACGATCCACCTGGTCAGCAACACGGCGCGTCAACCAGCCTGCATTTTTCATCTTGTTGATCAGGCCTCTCTCAAACTCACTTAACTGTGAGAAATGTCTTCTAGCACGTTTACCTGGCGTGTTTCGCTTACCAAAGTCTTCCTACTATCGGCGGGTAATCGTCATGTTTATGAATCTTCGAATTTGCGTAGGCTTTTATAGTTCCCTTTTCCTGATTGTAGTGCCACCTCGGCGTGTATGAGCATACGTATTGGCACAAAACTTGGATAATTTGTATATCACATTACACTGTACTTATTTGCAAAGTTTCGCGATTGTGTGTACTTAGCTTCCTTCTTGGGTGGCTATTTTCAATGTATTACTAGAAGATGCTCTCAGTAAAATCTGAAACCCATATTTAAGTATAGTTCTATTAAAGGAAATGTAAGTTGTCCTGAGGTTATTGACGTCCGCACCCCAGTCCCGTCCAGAAATATGTTTCAAAATGCTAAGTCTCTTTCTTGCTCTCTCCACCAGATTGGCAATATGTCTATTGCAGGTAATCTCGAGATCAAGTGTAAAGCCTAGATATTTTGGGTATTTTTCATACTTAAGAACATAACTATCTAAAACAATCTTGGGTTGATATTTATAAAGTCGTCTGTTTGTGGTAAAGAAGCTCACTACTGATTTCTTTGGATTAAAGTTGAGTTTGTGCAGTCTAGCAAAACATTGTATAATTTTAAAAGAGCTATTTAATTTGGATTCAATTGTATCTATGTTCCCACCAGATTTCCAAATAATAATATCATCCACAAAGATCCCAATTTCCCAATCCTGTGAAATTTCCTTCTCAATTCCGGCAATAAAGAGAGCAAAAAGAATCGGGCTCAACACAGAACCCCGAGGGATGCCTTGACTAAGTCGATAACCTCTAGATAGAGAATTCTTGTATTTCACTCTGAATTGTCTTCGTAGAAAATCTGATATCCATGGCAGGGCACACCCTGTAACAACAAACTCATCATAAAGTATACCAACAAGTTTATTCCATCATACAATGTCGAATGCCTTAGTTAGATCAAGTAGTACAGCAATGCTGTGGTTTGTTGGTTTGTTATTCTGGGAGTCTCTAAAATGTTGACCGAAGTATAGGATTGATCCGTTGTGCTATGGCCCTTTCTAAATCTATATTGAACTCTTGGGAATAGATTGTTTTCCGTGAGATGGATAATCATCTACATAAAAGATAAAGTTAGTATAGACACTCTCTTTAAGATAAAGTTAGTAGAAGCAGTAGTTAATATTTTCAAAACAATAATACACTAATGTCCATAAATTAAGGATAATTCAGAATCACACAGAAATTGATCTCTAAAATAAAAATTTCACCTGTATAATTATCACACCCATCTTGAAGAAGAATATGCAAATTACAGGAAACCACCAGATGGCGCGGATAGTACGTCACAATGACGAGAGTGTAAGAGAGAAGTATATAAGGAATGGTGGCAAAAAAGTAAAATTGTTCACAAGCGCTTTAAAAGTCTTTCAGTGCGATAGCCGCATAGCTATGGCACAAAGGAAGAATTTGGATGATTTTTTTACGTGGTAGAATTATTGGATGACTGGAATGTGGACGTACCTAGCTGGAAGTATCCGAGGAACTTTTAATCGCCCAGAGTGTCATATCCAGGCTTTGGCAACGATTCCAAGATGATGGTAATGTGAGTATATGTTACATCACAGGTCTCCCCCGAGTTACAACGCCGAATGAGGACCGGTATATATTTGGCAGTTACTGCCAAAAGAAACAGACGGAGCGCAGCATCTGGCCTGCCTTGTCAGCTCTTATCAGCTACCAGTACGACAGTTTCAAGGCAGACCGTGTACAGACGCTTAGGGCACATTGGTCTATATGCTCGTAGGCCTGTCAGATGTGTTCCACTTACCGCAACTCACTGTCACCTGCGATTAACCTGGAGTAGAGAGCATGCATTGTGGACACCACAACAATGGTCTTGTGTGATGTTTTCTGACGAGTTCTGGTTTAGTTTGCAGTCTGATTCTCGCCGGACTTTAATATGGAGAGCGCTAGGTACCCGTTACCACCAAGAGAACACCGTTGAACGACACCGTTACGGTGGTGCAGGATGGCTCGTTTGGGGAGAATTTATTCTTGTGGTTCCAGAACTTACCTGCATGTTCAGAGTGTAACGATGACAGGCCACATCTATCGGGATATAATTCAGGAACAACATGTACGTTTGTTTCGAGGCGCCATGGGTGCTGAGTTTCTGTTTATGGATGACAACGACCGTCCTCACCGTGCAAACATTGTAGACGAATGCCTTCAATCGGATGATATCACCCGTATGGATTGGCCAGCATACTCACCGGACTTGAATCCAATAGAGCATGGGTGGGATATGCTTGGTCGACAATTTGCAGCCCGTCAACCCTACCACCTGTTTACCGGAACTTCAGGGGGCATTGCTTGATGAGTGGTGTAATGTTCCCCAAGATCAGATTGATAATTTGATACTCAGCATGCCTAGGCGTTGTAAGGCCTGTACTGCATCGTCCGGGAGACATACTCCGTTTTAACCATCATACTAACCATGTTATACTGTTTTTTGTAAATAGGTTCTTTTTTGAAGTTTGCTTCAGGGAGTAAAAATCGCAATTTTTATTAATTATGTCAAACTTATAGCATCTTTTTTGCTCTTTACCTTTTGTTTAATAAATAGACTTTACAAATAAGTCAAAATTGTTTTGCTTCTGTCTCTTTCTTTGCCTGAACTTCATTATCCTTAATTTATGGACACGAGTGTAATATTTAAAGTTTAAATTCAAGCATTTGTATATAATTAAAATGAAAATATTAGAAACAGAGAAACGCATCTATTGACTGCGTCATGACAGTGTCGCCTTACTGCTAAAATGTAAACAATATTTCTCAATCACCTTTTCTTCAATTTTATTTTTTTAATAACTTCCGTTCTAATGAGAATATCTTCGCGCGGTTTCTTTTTAAACGTTCAAAAAGGTTTGCTCTATTCAATAAAATAATAATAGAAAAATCGATTAATCGGAAGTTTTAAAAGGTATAAGACATTTTAACCCTAACTTTTTGTTGAATTACTTTTAATGATATGAATCATATTAAAAAGGGATCATTGATCTTTGACAAATTTAACTTATAATAGAGCTATTTCTCTCTTTCGGGGTCTTACTACATTCATATCTTAGACGCAAATGAACAGTAATATACACTGGTGTGCAAAAATTAAGGACTAAGTCGAAAAATTAGCATATCAGCTGAACGAAGAGGCAGAGCGGACAGAAAGACCAATCAGGAGATTAAGTAAGGTGATGTACGGTAGCACATGCACAGATATGCAGGTAGACGTAATGGGGGAGTGTCTGAGTAGTATAAAGCATGTTGTCGGTGTAAGATCAGTATTTCTGGCAAAGAGATTGCACGTCGTATAGCTGTTAAAACCACACTGAGTTGCTGCCTCAGCTAGAAATGGAGAATAATCAATCTGTTAGACGACATCTGGATGCTTTTACCCGAGGTCGAATCATTGGGAAGTTGGAGGAAGGCCGCAGTGTGACAAGTGTGGCTTCAGAGTTCGGAATTGCTCACAGCATCGTTTCACGACTTTGGAGACAATTTCAAACTACAGGAAAAGCTATCCGGAAGTTCAGTAGTGGTCGTCCACGAGGAACCACACCCACAGATGTCCGGTACATTGTCTTACAGGCCAGAAGAAACAGACGGCAGACAGCGGGAGAAATCGCTACACACACGACACACGCGACTGGACGACCGATATCGCGTTTTACCGTGGCCAGAAGACTGCACGGTGGTGGTCTGTTTGCACGACGCCCTGTTCGGTGTGTACCTTTAACGCCTGCCCATCGGAGAAGGCGTTCTCTGTGGTGCCGGGAACACCGGAATTGGAGAGACAATGAATGGGGACGAGTACTCTTTACAGATGAGAGCAGATTCAGTTTGAGTAGCGATTCTCATCGCATACTCATCTGGAGAGAGCGGGGAAGCCGCAATCATCCCTCGAAAATCATTGAAAGGGACAGGTATGGAGGTCGCGTTGTTCTCGTTTGGGGAGGCATCATGCTTGGTAGTCGTACAGACCTTCACATCTTCGACGCAGGTTCAGTCAACGGGACCCGTTATTGTAACAAGATTCTTCTTCCATATGTGCGTCTTTTTAGAGGCGCTATGGGTCTGCAGTTCCATTTCATGGACGACAATGCACCATGTCATCACACAGAAGCTGCCGAACAGCTCTTGGAGAGTGAGGATATTGAACGTATGGATTGGCCGGCACGATCTCCGGATCTCAATCCCATCGAGCATGTATGGGATTTTCTAGGCAGACGCTTGGCTGCTCGTACCTTACCACCAGTAACGATTCGAGATCTTCGATTGGCGCTGCAAGACGAATTGGCAGCAATGCCTGAACAACTCATTGACACCCTCATTCTCAGCATGGGCAGACGCTGTGAAACCTGCCTAGCAGTCAGGGGAGGTCATATCCCCTACTAAAGACCGGATGTTTCTTGCTGGACACCCATCACAGGGATGTTTCGGCCTTTAGTCGCATTGCGCTCCATGCTACTTTTTCAATCAAGCTTCTTTTTATCCCTCTGTTTTCTCTTTTAGTAAGTGTTGTTTACATATTACACATGTCCTTACGTATTGGGGATCTTACGATATTAAATGTGTTGATTTGGAAAGCTTTTGTACAAAGTTGTATTGAAAAAACCGTCTCGTCCTTAATTTTTGCACACCAGTGTATATGGACTTTTTTAACATAGTTCCTATACAAATTATGAATCTTAAGATTTATTTAATACACTTTATTCTATGTACCTCTTTTCACTTTTAATAAATAGTTAATTTTAAAAGTTATTAAGGTTTCCGACTACGTTTGAAACGTGATTTTGCAAAAGCGTATAAATGGGTAATATTTATGATATTTAGTGTCACTTTGATTAGAAAATGTATACAAAGTTGCTTTAAGAATATTATTACAATAAAAAAATATTTAAGTACAATATTTTGAGGAAAAAGGAACACAGAATAACTAATTTTCAAAATACTCTCCTGTTTTTAAAAGTGTCTCTATTATAATAATATTTTGTTTGTATATAATTCAGACCTCTGTACAGAGGCTCAATTAGACTTTTTGAAATATATAACATAGAAGTGGGTGTATCCATGTGTTACGACAACAGATGGGATCAATTTTAAGAAAAAAAATGCCGATTATTATTTCACTTGGTTGTAACTCTGAAAATAGTGTGATTTTTTCAAAAATCATAGTTCAGACTCTCTGGAGAAGTCTTTGCTTTATGTAAGCAAAATATAAGAATTTCAGAAGGCATTTTTTATAAATAGAGAAAATTTTTTTGAAAGCCTATTCTAAGTTAATTTTTTGCCAAACTTTTGTACCTAAATAATTTTTTCTTTCAAAATGTCCTTAAAACAATTTTATACATGCATTCTAACCTAAGTGACACTAAATATCATCAAAATTATCCATTTATGCGCTTTTTTAAAATCATGGTTCCGAACGTAGTTTGATACCTTAAGTAAATATAATCACTAATAATTATAGCGGTTATTGGTTTTTACAGTAATGAGAAACTAGCACCTCACTCAAAAAGTGAAAGTTGTGAATTATAAAGTAATGTTTCTAAAAAAAATAAAGAAAAGAAAAACTACCACAGTCTTAAACAATGTTTGATTCACGAGAACATCACCGGTTGAGGAATTTATATCTGACTTTTCTAACCTCCACTCAATCGCGTGAGGACTAAAGGTATCCAAACGCGCGAATTTAACAATCAACATTTTTCATCTGCATAACTACCTTATGCAAGATAAATTTATATTTATGCCACGAGGAGGCGCGCACTCGATACGAACGTTAGTGGTCACGCGGAATCCTTTTTTTAATAATTAGTTTTACTATACACGATAAAAATCATAATTCTAATAAATAGTTTTGTTAAGAGAAAGTATACATACCTTCTTTTAAAGACTACAATTTTTCTTTGATAATTTGAGAAAAAAATCCAATCCAATTAAATTAAAATGTTTTAAATGTGCGCCCCTTTAATAAAGGAGACCTATCGCAGACACTTTTTACTAACATATCGTGAATTATATTTTCAGGCAAAACTTTCAAATTATGTTCAAGTTATTGTAGTTTGAGTGCCCGCCGATGATTGATAAATAGAATGATGAACTTTGCTTGTGCTTGTGTCTTTTTGAGAGCGTGTATTGTGTTTTGTAATCCACTTGAGGCTTCATAAATTTCTTGATGGTGTCGTTTACGTAGCAGTTGAAATCTTTCTTTTCAACTCGAACGTTTCATGTTCATTGCTTTTCTGTAATTCACTTTAGAGGTATCATGATTAATATATATTATTTCATCAGGTTCATCCCTTGTTTGATCAGTTTCAACTTCATCCAATAGAGACAGCAGCCAACCATTTTTATTATATTTTGTTCATTTACATTTGTAAACCATAATGAGTCGTACGACACAGCTATCAAAACCACTAAGTCGTTCACAGGGAGAAAATGTAGCCAGTTCATAGAAAATATTTTGGAACAAAAGTGGCTGCGCAGGGAACTCAGTGACTTGAAATACCTTAAGATTGTAAGAAAACGCGTTTGGCATTTCCAAAAAAGAGGGAATGCGTGACAAATATATCTTAGTTCCCACGAAGGTTGTCATATAAGAGGATACTGACAAGGTCGTTGGTAACAAATAAACTGCTTACCCAGAATTAAAGATTTCGTAAGCCTGGGGTGAATCTGTGCCCCTCGCGACAGCTTCAGGGTTAAGACTAGACCTAAACGTCACTAGTTATGAAATGAATGATTATTAGCCACTGTGGATAAGAGTACCCTGCAAGATGATAAAAGCACACACACAAATAATTTGAAAGCAAAACAACTTGTTCATAAGAAAGAGAGAAAGGACAGAATATATATAATTCTTATAATGTTTCTATTTTTCACAGTAATATTTATAAGCTCCTACTTTAAGTAAAAGGGGGAGGATATTATACTCAGAATACTCAGAAAATATTTTATTTCCATTTTTCTCCTTAAAGAATGTAATAAAATATCGAAATTTGAATACTTTTTGAATTTTCAAAATTACACTAAGCTATAACTTCTGGGTAATATTTCTCCGTTTTTATACCTAATGTTATAGATTTCAAATTTAACACAAAGCCTCTAAAAAAAGTTTTCTGGTTGAAAACAAAGGTTTACTGTCAATCAACATATAGCTATACCTGTTTAGATGTAGATCCTTTCTTTTTGTCACGACTAAAATTTTGACATCTTCTACAAATAAAAGTACCTTTATACTTTTTCGAATAGGGAAGAGGTTTGAAAAATAGAGGAACAAAAATTCTATTCATAAAACAACCAAATTTTTATTTAGTTGCCTAGACATCTTATTGTTTAAAATATTTCAAAGACTTAACTTCGCTTTAATTTCAACAGTACAGTAAATTGACACATTGCAGCAATTTTATTAAGCATATATTAATAATAAAATAGTCAAACTAATATATATAAGTCACTTAACTTTAACTAACGTCTTTTTAATACAATTTTTTGTAATGAGCGAGATGGTGTAATGAAAGTTAGAATCAATTTCTGTACTTTTTGATTCTGTAAACTATGTTTAGAAAAGTTAAATAAAAAAAAAACATTTAAAGTTGAAATTCTTGATTTAAGGCCATTTTATATCGAGGAACTTTGAAAACTAAATATTTCTTTAAAAAGTAACATTCGAATAAAATTTGAATTTAAACAATTTTTAGTCTCTATTTAAAGCAGGAGCAGCGAAATTTATACGCATGTCCGCTTAAATAAAGGGTGTTTTTTTGAGAGGTATATAACTTTAAATTGCAATAAAACAACGATGTATTATTCGATTGACATGCATTTTTTTTTATTCGAAAGATAATCTTGTGGCATTACATTTTAAATATGATATCTGGCATAGGACTGCCACGGCTGGCTCGGATGTAGTCCAATCTAGACGTTCAATTTTCGATGACTTTTTCCAACATTTGTGGCCGTATATAGGCAATAACACGGCGAATGTTGTCTTCCAAATGGTCAAGCGTTTGTGGCTTATTCGCATAGACCAATGATTTTACATAGCCCCACAATAAATAGTCTAGCGGTGTTAAATCACAAGATCTTGGAGGCCAATTCACAAGTCCAAAATGTGAAATTAGGCGGTCACCAAACGTGTCTTTCAATAAACCGATTGTGGCACGAGCTGTGTGACATGTTGCGCCGTCTTGTTGGAACCACAGCTTTTGGACATCATGATTGTTCAATTCAGGAATGAAAAAGTTAGTAATCATGGCTCTATACCGATCACCATTGACTGTAACGTTGTGGCCTTCATCGTTTTTGAAGAAGTACGGACCAATGATTCCACCAGCCCATAAAGCGCACCAAACAGTCAGTTTTTCTGGATGTAACGGTGTTTCGACATACACTCGTGGATTAGCTTCACTCCAAATGCGGCAGTTTTGTTTGTTGACGTAGCCATTCAACCAGAAGTGCGCTTTATCGCTAAACAAAATTCGCTTATGAAAATCGGGAACAACGGCAATCTCGTTTTGGGCCTATTCGAAGAATCTACGCCTTGCTTGATGATCGTTTTGATGAATTGCCAAACCAAACTGAGAATAAATCACTTGACAGCTGTTAAATCGGTCGCCATCTTGGAAAGTAATGCCAACTTAAACTTCTATGCCTGGAAAAAAACACTTTGTAGAAAAGCTATTTTGAAAGTTGCATCATAAGGGTTTATGATATTTTTCATTTCTTTTTAAAATTGATGTTAATTAAAAGAACTCATACAGTGTTGTACTATGTGATTTTTTAAAAAATATATACTTTTAAGGTAGTTTCTACTCGCATACCCATTAAGATTTATTTCAATTTTTTTAAATGGTTTTTCAGGATTGTAGAATTTATCTACACTTATCCTACTTTACTAATTATTCTGTAATTAATGGAATTCAATTTAAAAATTCGGTGTTGTGTGTAAATCCTTTTTTAATTTTCTAATATATTTTTATTCTACTGATATAAACAATGAGACTATAAATAAAAACATTTTTGATTTTGCGCTAGTGTAGCATAAAATAAAGATAACTTAAATATTTTCTTTACGAACTGTACACATTTCTTGTTTGTTAGCTTAGAATTTATTTGCAGTCTTAGTCTGAAATAAGCGATGGTAAAATCTAGTTAATCGCATTTTCACCAAACTTTTGAAACCTTGATAGTTATAACGCTTCTTAAATGAAATATATTAAGAAATATATAATTATTATCATGAATGAAATATATTAAGATCTTTCAAATACTTTGAGTTACAAATACATATTATTTCAAACTAACTGTATGTTTTTTATGAACTTGCATAAACTTTGTTTCAAAGAAACTGTAGAAGTTTACGATTTGATTGTTTATCAATATCGCCCTTCAAAGCAACACAAGGTATATTGGCAACGGACTTCCTAATTTTGAAGCGATGACGCCGCAGCCTGAAATGATAACATAATCCCCATGCTTCCATACCATACCAGCGTAAGGACCTTGAACTTGGACGGATTGTATATACATTAGTCTCTTTAGACGTCGTAGAAATTGTACAATACCAATGTATAGTGTCGTTTACTTGAAAAGGAAAATTTTGCAGTTGAAAGAAAATTCAAAAATTGGAATCTTGCGTCCGATGCAATGCTTCAGCTGATACCTCACTGTATTTTTTGCACTAAGTAGTATAAGGATTTTGAGACCCCATTCATGTTAATAAGCGTTGCCTTCAACTATCACGCATGGATGATTTTCGAAGGATTGATTGGATTAAGTGAAATTTAGCCTGAAAGAGAGAGAAAAGAAACACAAGGACTGCTGTCGGCAGATCTTGCAATTTTCAATCACAGTTCATCGACAAGTGTTGTTCTAAAAGGTGGAGGGTCAGTCTTCTTGTTAACAAAAGGGTTTCGAAAGTAAAATTTCGAGCTTAAGGCTGTTTTCCACATCAGTTCGACAGTGTGGACTCAATGCGGAGCACATTTCCGGACAGAAAAAATGCCTCAATTTTAATAAACATTTGTGACATTGTAACTCATACATTTATTTATAATATGGTGCTTTTAAAATTTCAAAAAATTTTCATAGATAATCAGTTTTTCCTTTTAAGATGTAAAGGGAGAGCTCATTGAGCTTTACAGTATAGGAGAAAAATGCGGAAACTCATTTTGTAAAAGAAACAAAGTGTAAACTAGGATAAAAATGAGCAGTATGATTAAAAATTAGGAATTTTCTACAGGATATATATATACATTGTGAAGCCAGAATATAATATTAATGTTTGAGTACTTTTATATCTTAAAAAAATATTCCGAAGTTGTTTCCTTTTTTTAACAATAGTCGAAGAAGAGCCTTAAAAGTCCGTATATTCATATCATTCTAAACGATTACCTTCGGAAGTAAGAAAACCAAATCCATTATATATAGGCATTGCTTAAATGTCTGTAACACTATCAAACTTAAGGTCTAAACTTTTTTTTCTTCGTTTTGCATTTTCGTGTGGTTCGTATTATTGGGAAGCTTGCCACCAAATTTCAGACCTAAAACCCAACTCGTTTTTAAGATAGTTGAAGTTTTTTGAGAATAGGTTTTGGTTTCATTTTAAAGCATTTTTCTATTCTTAAATTGAATTATTTTTCAGCACAATCGAAATGGTTAACTTCAATTTCCTTAATAAAATCCTTTCCATTTGTTTATGTTTTGAATTTTTTGAGTTCTCTCATATTTGTTTAATTAAGAATAATTTCAAGCTATATATATATATATATATATATATATATACATATATATATACATATATATATATATACATATACATATATATATATAAATATATATATATATATATATATAAATATATATATATATATATATATATATATATATATACATACATATATATATATATATACATATACATATATATATATAAATATATATATATATATACATATACATATAAATATATATATATATAAATATATATATATACATATATATAAATATATATACATATATACATATATATATATATATATATATATATATATATATATATATATATATATATATATATATATATATATATATATATAGTTTATGTAATTTAGAATCTTTTACTTTGTTTTCATTAATATTTTCCAGTTGAGAAAATGCCACTACCAAAACATTCTTAGGTTGATGCGAGAAAAGATATTTGGTACTGATGGGATGCAACTGAAACTGGTGTATCTAAAAACCAGCCCTCAACTGATACTGCGATTATACTTCCAAATACAAGTACTGCAGAAAAACTGAACATTTCCATGGTGTGTACCATGTAGTACTATATTATTGTATTTTAAAGTCATGCAACAAAAACTCAAACTTACTAAACTGCCCCGATTTAAAACTAAAAAAAGCTAAATTTTATGTACAAAACTAGCAATTCTTAGCTTAAGATTAGTATCACTATTATTTTGGACATAAATGCTATCTGTTTCAAAACTTTTGTGAAAATATTAAATTAATATTAAGCTGAATAACCTGTTTGCTTAATAAATGCTCTTAATGTTATCTAAAAACTTATTTTGAATTTTTAAAAAGTGCTTTCAGTCCTATATAATTTAAGTAGTGTTTTAATGTAGAACATAAGTTGGAAACAACATATCTAAAAATTAAAGCTTTACAAGCATTATTATATTTTGCTTTATAACTTTCCAAATTTTAAATGTGACTTTCTCAGACTTTTAAGTCGAGAACTCAAACATCCTCCCGTTGGTGTGGTATTTTGGAAAGGGGGATGCCAGCTCAAGTGTCTTTCCCGTCACTCGACCATTGTTCAAATTTACGAGGGCCGTCAACAAAAGCCCTCGCGTAGCTAAACAATGTGACGTTAATATTCCCTCACTCACTCAGATTTTTAATTTTGAAGAAACAAACAAGTGTTTTCTAATACATAAGGCTTTTTTTCTGCTCAAAATAGTCTTAATTTTTTTGTATGTACTCCTAAATATATGTTCTACCAAAGTTAGTATGGATTTAGGTCTGATATCTCTAGTTTTTTTTAAACCTCTTAAGTGAATATTTTTAAAAAAAATGTGCTTTTCCTAGGTTTTGCTATAAAAATAATTATTAAAAATGAACAAACTAGCAGATTTTCACAAATCCGCACTAATTTTTGTTCCCAATAATCTAAAAAATATAGATCACTTAAAATGACTAAAATATTTTAAAAACCTAGTATTTTATTAAAGTTTCAAAAAGATGAAGAAAATTCTTTATTTTTTAAACAATGGCTGCACAAACTGACTTTTTACTTTCAGAATCAACTTAATAATATAATCTGAAAGTACACCATAAATGACTTTTACTATTACTGTCTCAAAAATTTTTTTTTTTTAAATAGGGTACTGTGTAGTCTTAAATCCGTGGGGGTAATTTTGCAGCCCAAGGATATCATTAAGAAAATATGAGTTTTAAGTAAAAGAGCCTCTAAAGTTTATTGATACGGATAAACCGTTGATTGATACCTTTTTGTTAATTTTATGTGTTATAAAATGTGTTTTAATATCTTCTCTGAAGGATTGCAAAAGCTTGCGAGTTCGATCCCGGCTGGAGTTGATAGATTTTCTGGATACGAAAATCGTAGGCACGAATGTCACATGAGTATGTGCTATGTATCAACTTAGCTCTGGTACTCTGGGCAAAATTAAAGCACGACAATATTTAGCATTCTAGTAGAGCTTGAACAGAATAAATTCATTGTCACATATTTAGTAGCAGGAGTCGCCCCTAAACAGCTGCCACACTTAGAGACTTGCCGTGTTTGCAAGGGGAAAAAACATAAGTGCAGCTGATTTAAAAGAAAAAAAAGAGAGAGAAAAAAAAAAGAAAAAAGAAGCATGAAAGTTCTTTGTGTAATTTCACACACGCGCGTGTGTGTGTGTGTGAGGCAAAAAATAAAATTGTTATAAAAACACATTAAAAGTCAATGCCTTCATTATTATTTTTTTCTTATAATACTTCAGTCAATGTTACATAAAGTTTGACCGTAGTCAGAAGTTTTTTTTTACTTATCTTACCCCAATATATCGATTGATTGTTGATTAACGTCGCACTCTGCTACATTACGAGATCTATAGGCAACAGATCTCAGAGTTTTCAACTACTGTCAAATGACGACGTGGACTTTTTTTGACATGTATATTTTAACTTGTTAAAAGTACTCCCGTGTGTTAATTGCTCATGGAAAAGCAATGTTTCTACAAATACTAGTGGGAGAAGTTAGAAATCATTTTGAGGGAATTTTTATACCACCAATGTCGACAGTTTGATACCTAGTAGTTATAAGTCAAAAAAAAAAAACCTCTCCTTGCCTCCTATTTCTTACATTTTAACACATTTGTTGTATTGTAAGAAAAAAAAAAAGAAAACTGAATTGGGGTTTAAGTCTATTTACAACAGTAACCAAATTTAAAATGTATTTTATTACTTAAATTCCATGAATAAAACAAATAAACAGTTTAATTTATGTATATATATATATATATATATGTATATATATGTATATATATATATGTATATATATATATATATGTATATATATGTATATATATATATATGTATATATATGTATATATATACATATATATATATGTATATATATACATATATATATGTATATATACATATATATATATATATATGTATATATATATGTATATATATATATATATATATATACATATATATATATGTATATATATACATATATATATGTATATATACATATATATATATATATATATATATATATATATACATATATACATACATATATATATACATATATATATACATATATATACATATATATACATATATATACATATATATATATATATATATACATATATATATATACATATATATATACATATATATACATATATATATATACATATATATACATATATATATATATATATATATATATATATATATACATATATACATATATATATACATATATAGACATATATGCATATATATACATATATATATACATATATGTACATGTATATATATACATATATATATACATATACATATATACATATATATTTATACATATACATATATACATGTACATATACATATACATACATATACATATACATACATATACATATACATATATATATATATATACTTCATTCACGCGGTGACTTGTCTGTTTTTAAATAATTATTATTTGATACATTGTACACTGCTGGCCACCGTAAATGCCAAAACCATGAAAGACAAGAGATAGCACAACAAAATTTATTTTGTAGATAACATGTTGACCAAGTATCAAATGATTTAATTTATAGACTTCTGTGAAGTGTGGTTCCTGCCAGAATCAGTAGCAAGAGTAGGCGCCAATGCTGGATGTCACCGCTGCCACACGCCTCGGCATTGATTCAAAGACACTTTGGATGTATTCTTGGGGTACAGCAGACAGAGCAGCTTCCACGTTGCCAAAGTTGATCTGGTGTGGCAGCTGCGGGTATAACCTGGGTCAATAATTGAGCAACCATGGACCACATGTTTTCTATCTGAGAAAGATCCGGAGAGCGAGCCGGCCAGGAAAGCAATTCAATCTGTTGATTGACGAAGAACCTTTCGACAATGCGTGCCACGTGTGGTCATGCATTATCCTGTTGAAATATGGCTGTGGCCGTGCTCTGAAGGTAAGGAAGGATAACTGGCTCGAACACCTCGGGGATGTAGCGCTGGCTGTTTAAAGTACCGGCAATGCGTACTAGAGGAGTGCGAGAGTGATATCCAATACCACCCCATACCATAATATCCAGTGCAGGACCAGTGTCGTGGTGCGTAACGCAGCTGTCCAACATCCTCTCTCCGCGGTGTCTCCAGACTAGAATCCGACCATCGTGGTATTGCAGACACAGATGCGTGACTCCTCAGTTAAGACAACTTCTTTCCATTCTGCCACCCACATCCTTCTTTCATCGCACCATTGGCAGCGGGAACGTCTGTGGTTCTGCTTCAAGGGTAGACCAAGCAATGGACGTCTTGCGGACAGACCACTATGCTGTAAACGGCGTCGAATGGTACGCGCAGACACTGAATGTTGCGTTACAGACTCAATGTGCTGCGCTACGGTTCGTGATGTGACTGAGCGATCCGCCATGCGCACAATTCGCCTGTCCTCACATGAAATAGTTCACAGAGGTGGACGCGATTGACCACGTCGTTTCGTCGTACCCTCCTGCATCCAACGGTCACATATCCGCTTTACAGTTATTTGGTTTCTTACAACACGAATACCTATTTCCTTGAAAGATAATCCACAATCTCGGTAGGTCACTATCCTTCCTCTGTCGAACTCGGATACTTGATCAAAAGCTGATCTCTGTTTTCTACGAGACATAACTGATCATTTTTTGAAAAAACTACAAAAAAAAAAAAAAAAAAAACACGATTGCCTAACTTGAAATCGTCGAAATCTCCAAGCCTTAAATAGCGCTTTGAGGTGACGCCACAGGCACGCGTGATGTATGTCAGCGCTGAAATTCTAATCTCATTTGCATATCTCACCTCCGCTAATGCATGTTGTAAGTTTCATGTTATTTGCCTGCTTCCTTCAGGGTGTTGTATTTACGGTGGCCAGCAGTGTATTTTGGTTAATCGCCTTATTTCTTTGATGGAATGATTCTGTAACTCTGTAAACATCTCACTATATTCTCTTTCTTGGAAAATAAAACCGAAATTTAAATCAGATTTTGTAAAAAAAAATACTAGAGAAAAATAAGAGCTTATATACAAAGTTATTGTGTTCAAGCATGTGTCAGAACATTTTTGGTGACGATTTTTGGTTTGGAAAAATGTTCGAATGGCTAATACCAGAATACACTTTTTTTTTTAAAAAAAATGTAATAAATACAGCTTAAAGAATTTAAGGCATATGTTTTAATAATTTTATCGAATGATTCTACGCATAATATGTATGGACAGTTCAAGCGCGCTTTAAATTAAAAGTTTACTTATTTCTATTTCATAAAAGGATTAAAACTTTTAATTATCAATTTGCATCAAAGAACGATTTAATCTAAACGCAATTAGATTAAACTTAATATAAATGATAAATTAACTTTTAAAAAACGTCTTTTACTTTTGAGCTTGAGATCCTTCAAGTTTATATTTTAAAAAAAGGGAAATTGTTTTTTTTAAAGAGTTAAATTCTATCGTGAATGTTGACTTCAATCATATAATATGCATTATTTTTTAAATGAATATTTTCAATAATAAAATAAAAGTTTCGCTTCATTAAAAATTCCAAAGTCATAGTTAAAAATGTTTAATTTCATTAAAGGTTTCACAATTAAATAAGAAATAGATTTCATTAAGGATTTCAAATTAGCTCAAATGTTTAACAAAAATTATATTTGACTTAGGATTTTAGTTGGATTTTTTTTTTTAAAAATTTATACCAATAATTAATAAATTTCTTACTAATTTTATTAGCTTAATTTTAGTAAAAATATTTTATAAGATTAGTTTTAATTTTTAAAGAAAATATATGAAATTGGTAAGAATTATTTTAAGCAAAATATTAACTTCTAAAGGGTGTGTTTTTTAGAGGTATAGAACTTTAAATTGTAATAAAACAATGATGTATTATTCGATTGACATGAATTTTTTTATTCGAAAGATAATCTTGTGGCATTACATTTTAAATGATTTCTGGCATATGACTGCCACAGCTGGCTCGGATGTAGTCGAATCTGGACGTCCAATTTTCGATGACTTTTTCCATCATTTGTGGTCGTATATCGGCAATAACACGGCGAATGTTGTCTTCCAAATGGTCAAGCGTTTGTGGCTTATTCGCATAGACCAATGATTTTACATAGCCCCACAATAAATAGTCTAGCGGTGTTAAATCACAAGATCTTGGAGGCCAATTCACAAGTCCAAAATGTGAAATTAGGCGGTCACCAAACGTGTCTTTCAATAAACCGATTGTGGCACGAGCTGTGTGACATGTTGCGCCGTCTTGTTGGAACCACAGCTTTTGGACATCATGATTGTTCAATTCAGGAATGAAAAAGTTAGTAATCATGGCTCTATACCGATCACCATTGACTGTAACGTTGTGGCCTTCATCGTTTTTGAAGAAGTACGGACCAATGATTCCACCAGCCCATAAAGCGCACCAAACAGTCAGTTTTTCTGGATGTAACGGTGTTTCGACATACACTCGTGGATTAGCTTCACTCCAAATGCGGCAGTTTTGTTTGTTGACGTAGCCATTCAACCAGAAGTGCGCTTCATCGCTAAACAAAATTCGCTTATGAAAATCGGGAACAACGGCAATCTCGTTTTGGGCCCATTCGACGAATCTACGCCTTGCTTGATGATGGTTTTGATGAATTGCCAAACCAAACTGAGAATAAATCACTTGACAGCTGTTAAATCGGTCGCCATCTTGGAAAGTAATGCCAACTTAAACTTCTATACCTGGAAAAAAACACTCTTTATAATGATTAATAATTATTACATTGAGATACGGGTAATAACACACACATACACACTTCGGGTTTATCTTATAAAGCATTTCAAGCACATAAAATTTTTGAAATCTAGGAAGGAACAAACGAATTAATTTTCAAAGAATGCTATTGTAGACTTTTAGGGCATTGGAAAGAAATCCTCCAAACATATTATGCTCTTATTTTTGTATTTGAAAAAAAAATATCGCATTTACTTCATTTCTGCAGTATTCGTTTTTTATTCATTACGTGTGTTGGCCCGTCGTTCATTCTTAGTTGCACAAGCTATATATAATTTTTCTATATACATAATAATCATATATGTAGCTTTAAAAGCTACAAGTAATTAAAAATAATTATACTTCTTTCAAAATATTTTCTATATTTGTTAAACATGTTTTATTCGAAAAACAATAAAAGGTAAGTTATCTTTTATAAATTTTGTATTTAACATAAATATTTTAATTCGAAATCGATACAATTCTATTAAGACGCTTTCTTTCGTAATAAGTCCTAAGGTAGCCAAGTGGTTTATACATAGGAATTCATAAAAAGTGTACACATTCCTGATGCTGTAAAACAGAAATATTCAAAGACACAGCAGACCGTAAGGTACTATCAAAGATCTTTGTACTATCAAAGATTTTGTCTCCTGACAAAAGTGAGACGTAAGCAATAGTGGGCGTGTCATCTGACTAATCAGTTGAAAGGGCGATGTCTACAGTGGAAGTGAATGAATAGTAACGTCGCACTATTCAGCTACTTGAGAGCTTTTGGCGGTGGACCTCGTAATTTTGAGCCATGGTCAAGTGACGAGGACGACACCTGAGCTGTCAGCCCCATTACTAACTGCTACACCACACCAACGATAAGACGTTTTAGCCTCGACAGATTTAACGTCCCTCACTCCCTCTCCTACACGACGGGCCTTCAGCGGTACCAGGCTCGAACTCATGACACACCGGCTACGAGTTACTTATACAAGTTACTTACCACTAGGCTACCGAGGCCACATCTACAGTTGAAGAGGTTTTTAAATTTAGAATTGCATCCACACAACTGCTGTGCAGCAGTATTTTTGTGATCACGATTTGGGAAATAACCTCCAACTAGAGAAAATCTATTTCACAAGGGTATGAAGGATTTAAAACTATGAGCTGTTTGTGCAAAAGCTGACAAAGCTGAAAGAACGTATCACGGCCGCTATTCATGGACCTTAACACACGTTTGGGCGCAAAGGGATTACCAGCTTCATGTATCTAAGGCATAGTTCCCAAACTTTTTTGACAAATGGACCCCTTTTTATAGTCAGAATTTGCCCACGGACCCTGAAGTGAAAAATAGCATAACAATAGCATAGTATAAAAATTATAAATTTAAAAATGCATTTTGTTGAAGAAGTATTTACTGAATGTGTAACTTTTGTTTAAAATAAAATTTGAAAAAAAAATGTTTTTGGATGAACTTGATTAGATGTTATGAGTGTATTTATGTCCAGCTCAATGTTTGTGTGAATAGCAAATGAAAATCCCTACAAGCACTAATTTCTAGGCGTGTTTTTCTTTGTCATAACTTTATGATAAGATTTATAACGGCCCTGAATCCACGTTCTACCAAATAGGAACACGGGAAAGTCGGCAAAATCTTCTGTACAATAACCTATAATGCAGAGTATAAAACTGGAACTTTTGTAACAGGAATTTGTGGCATTCTTGTTCAAACATTGGGTTGAGTTCCTCATTTGTGGATAATTTAATAATTTGCTCCTGTGTTAGTATGGATTCATCTGAGTTTGGTATCCGAGCTTGTCTATGCGCAAAAAGGTTCAACACCCTGTCGGTAATATCCAAGAGAATAATGTCTTCAAATCTTTGGTTCAGGTCTGCATGAAGAGTCGTTAAGTGCGTCGACAGTAAGCAAGGAAATATTCATCTCTATTTTGAAATTGCAAAAGTTTTGGAAACTGAGAACATTCTCCTCTTCCCAAGTTTTGTATGAACAGAAAAAGAGTTTTGCAGCAAATCCAGCTACTACGCACTTAGCTTTGAATAAATCTAAGTGTCCACCTTGCAGTTTCGTAATAGTTTCATTAAATTGGGCAAACAAATCAGTCATATAGGCTATATCATTTTTTGAGATAGTTAAATTGTGTCACAAATCTTTTTCTTAGCTTTCCAGAATTTCCAATACTGAATCAAAGAGTGTATAAATTCGATTTAAACATACACTTTTAGATAATCAACGTACTTCAGTGTGAAGTAGTAAACGATTATAGTCTTCCTCATTTTCCAAACAAAAGTTGAGCAAATAATATTTCATTGGAAGGATTTTTTTGATTTTATTAACTGCATTAAGAATAGTCAGTAGAGTAATAACCTTTTGAAAATCGATTTTGAATTTTTGGTATTTCTAAAATCTACAAATAAGGACATTTCCAATTATATGACATGAAAGCAATTATATGAATTAGAAGTACTTTAAAATCATTTTAAAAAAATAATCAACTTATAAACCACGCCCATTTTGACAGATAGAAATGTAAACATTGTCTTTTTAAATCTGGGGCAAAGTTGCAAAGCCTCAATTTATTTTTATTCATACGCATTAGATACCTGTATAGTAACCGCAAATTTAACTGTGTTATTTATGCAAAAAATTTTGAAGCCAAATTTGGAAGCGTGGGTTTTAATTTGAATGTTATATTTAATATTTAATGATTTTACCTAAATTTAAGTCTGTTCTTCGCTTTGAATTTAGTTTTAATTCGTTATTATTACTGATTATTTAAACTGTCTAAAGCTTAGTATAGTTAAAAATATTTGAAGTTAAATTTATGTGATAATTTAAGAATTTTGCATAAAAAATTTTGGATTAAAAATAGTACGAAGGTAAGATGTTTTTATAAAAATTTCAGTTTTCTAAAATTTATATTTTTAAAATTGTGTAAATTTACTGTATTCATGTTTCTGAAATGCAATTGTGTATACTGAAGAGCCAATTTTGAAATATTCTTAAAATATTTAAATATAATGTAGTTATAACAAAAAAATGACAATTTTTAATAAATTCATAAAAATAATTGTTCAATGAACTAAAAGTTTGTCTTTGAAAAAACTAATTAATATGTTTAAAAAAATTTCCCTTCGGTACAAATATAATGTTTAAGTAATATAATAAAAATTTGAGTTTTTACGTTTAATAGTTTCTGAGAAAAAGGTATGAGATGATACATAAAGTGTGATGTTTGTTATTTTTGCGAGAAGCTTGTTGCATACATAAAAATACATAAGACTCATGTTTAAAACATAAAAACAGTTTCATTTTGTCTGTTTTGAAAATCATTTGTCCAGTTTAGAGTAACTATTGAAGTTTAAAATTTAGAAACTGTCTGCAACAAGAACTAATGATAATGTTAAGAAAACCTAACAAAAACTTACGAAAAGTCGTATATATATATATATATATATATATATATATATATATATATATATATATATATATATATATATATATATATATATATATATATATATATATATATATATATATATATATATATATATAATCAGATATTTTTAAATACCATCTCAAATTCATACCAAAACCATATTGATAGATTTTCACATTATATTTCTCTTGAAATTTTATAACTGTAATGCATGAAAGCTAAAAATTCTTCAAAAGTTGATACAGAATTTGAGAAAATATTGACGTTTTATCGATAAAAAACTGAAAAATGCTGTTCTGGGCAATTTAAGACTTCTTTGTTTACTGTTTCATGCAAAATAAATTGCAAAGATACTAATGTTTAATAAAATTAGACAAATACATGTTGTAATTCATTTTTGTGATAAAGTGGCACTTTATAGCGAAAATTCAATTTTCTCAACAATGATGTTTTTAAAACTGAATGCATCTTTTTCTCAGAATATAATGTATGAATGTACATGTATTTTTTTCCTCGTCCTACTGATATGTAACTATATATATTCATGTGAGTTTTTTGGACATTTTCCCAAAATAATTGACTGAAATCCATATATCGTGACAAAAAATTTCAATTTTTTAAAAATTTCATAGTGATATTTTTATTTTACATGTTTTTGAGGAAATTAAACAATATACACTGGAGTGCAAAAATTAAGGACGAGACGGTTTTTTCAATATAACTTTGTACAAAAGCTTTCCAAATCAACACATTTAATACCGTAAGATCCCCAATACGTAAGGACATGTGTAATGTAAGCAACACTTACTAAAAGAGAAATCAGAGGGATAAAAAGAAGCTTTATTGAAAAAGTAGCATGGAACGCAATGCGATTGAAGGCCGAAACATCCCTGTGATGGGTGTCCAGCAAGAAACATCCGGTCTTTAGTAGGGGATATGATCTCCCCTGACTGCTAGGCAGGTTTCACAGCGTCTGCCCACGCTGAGAAGGAGGGTGTCAATGTGTTGTTGAGGCATTGCTGCCCATTCGTCTTGCAGCGCCAATCGAAGCTCCCAAATCGTTACTGGTGGTAAGGTACGAGCTGCCAAGCGTCTGCCTAGAAAATCCCATACATACTCGATGGGATTGAGATCCGGAGATCGTGCCGGCCAATCCATACGTTCAATATCCTCACTCTCTAAGAGCTGTTCGGCTTCTACTGTGCGATGACATAGTGCATTGTCGTCCATGAAAAGAAACTGCAGACCCATAGCGCCTCTAAAAAGACGCACATATGGAAGAAGAATCTCGTTACAATAACGGGTCCCGTTGACTGAACCTGCGTCGAAGATGTGAAGGTCTGTACGACTACCAAGCATGATGCCTCCCCAAACGAGAACACCGCGACCTCTATACCTGTCCCTTTCAATGATGTTCGAGGGATGATTGCGGCTTCACCGCTCTCTCCAGATGAGTATGCGATGAGATTTGCTACTCAAACTGAATCTGCTCTCATCTGTAAAGAGTACTCGTCCCCATTCATTGTCTCTCCAATTCCGGTGTTCCCGGCACCACAGAGAACGCCTTCTCCGATGGGCAGGCGTTAAAGGTACACACCGTACAGGGCGTCGTGCAAACAGACCACCACCGTGCAGTCATCTGGCCACGGTAAAACGCGATATCGGTTGTCCAGTCGCCTGTGTCGTGTGTCTAGTGATTTCTGCCGCCTGTTTCTTCTGGCCTGTAAGACAATGTACCAGTCATCTGCGGGTGTGGTTCCTCGTGGACGCCCTCTACTGAAACCCCAGATAGATGTTCCTGTAGTTTGAAATTGTCTCCTAAGTCGTGAAACGATGCTGTGAGCAATTCCGAACTCTGCAGCCACACTTGTCTCACTGCGGCCTTCCTCCAACTTCCCAATGATTCGACCTCGGGTAAAAGCATCCAGATGTCGTCTAACAGATTGATAATTCGCCATTTCTCGCTGAGGTAGCAACTCGGTGTGATTTTAACTGCTATACGGCGTGCAATCTCTTTGCCAGAAATACTGATCTTACACCGACAACATGCTTTATACTACTCAGACACTCCCCCATTACGTCTACCTTCATATCTGCGCATGTGCTACCGTACATCACCTTGCTTAATCTCCTGATTGTTATTTCTGTCCGCTCTGCCTCTTCGTTCAGCTGATATGCTAATTTTTCAACTTAGTCCTTAATTTTTGCACACCAGTGTATTTTAAATGTTTCACTTAATGGAAAATATTAATGCTTACGATATTTATTGTTCAGACAAGTTTTTAAGCTTTAATATTCAAAGGTTTTTCAAAAATAGGTAACTAATTATAACTCGGATGTGTCGGATAACTTTTTGTTGTTGCGAAAAGCTTGCTACATGCATAAAAATACACAAATTTCATGTTTAAAAACATAAAAAGTGTTTTATTTTTGACTTTTTTAGAAATCTTTTGTACAGTTTAGAGAAAATTTTGAATTTTGAAACTTCAAGAAATTGTGTTTGCATTGGAACATACAAAATCCCCAATCAAACTTTTCGCAATGTCGTAAAATCAAGTATTCCCAAATCATGACTTTTACATATTGATAATATTTACATTATATTTATGATATTTCATGTTCAGATTTGATATTTATAATGTATCAAAGCTAAAAATTATTCATAGATTGATACAGATTTGAGAAAATTGATGCAAAATGCTAAAAAAATCTCGTTGAACAAAATATTAAACACTTTATATGTATTTTCTTAACATTTTAAGACATTTTTGTTTCTCATTTTATGCTAAAAATTAAGAAGATACTAATGTTTAATAAAATAGGGCAAATACATGCTGTAATTTATTACTTTTGTGATGAAGTGCCTTTTTACATTAAAAATGCAATTTTCTCAAAATGATTTCTTTTAAACCACGTGTACCTTTTTCACAGAATCTAAAGAATGAATGTACATGCAATTTTTACTGCTCATAAATAATATGTAACTATTTATAATGAAGCTAACGTTGTGGACATTTTTCTAAAATATTTTGCTGAAAAGCATTTATCGTAAAAAAATGACAATTTTCAAAAATTCCAAAGTGATGCTTTTACGATGATTTTTTTTGAAAAAAGTAAACAATATATTTTAAACATTTTAACCAGAGTATAAATAAAAAGGCTAGACAGACAAAATATTATATATACAGACAATATACAGACAAAATGTTAAGTTATTATATTTAACAGTTTCTGAAAAAGAGGGATCTAAAAAATCTCAATTTAACATTGTCGGTATAGGGGGTACCAACTACTCGTATGCCAAGAGCTAGTGACCCATGTAAGCATTCACTTAGATTTTTTGCGACAAAATGACGTCGATGAAATACACAATGTACTGAAAATACATTTAGTACAACTTGTTCTAAATATGCCACAGAAAGTATCGGTATCTTCTTTCTATGGCCGGAGCACGGTCAGTAGCAACATAAATGATATTTGTCAGGAAAATAGCTTTTATATGGAAAAATCCTTTAGTTCAGTAAATAACATTTAACCTACCATATCGGTTTTCAAGCAAATAACAATTCTTGGCATAATTTTTCTTCCTTCATAAATCTTATTTAAGCTAAAATTAAAGCTTCGTTTCCTCATAAAGTGGATTTGTCAAGCTGTATAGAAAACTCCGACGTTTTCAAGAAATCACAAAAATAATTTTCTATACGCTGAACAATTTCGTCAATCCTTTGTTCCGTATTATTAATCTGTGGAATTTTTTTTATAATTTCGAAAGCTGGTTTGTGGCAACACGGTGTGCATTATCTGACTTCCAGGTGGTAAAATAAGTTGTTCACCAAAACAGTGTACGGCTTTCCAGACTTAACAATCAATGAAGAAATGCTATAAAAATCACGTAGTCCATAGTCATCTCGTTTAGATGTTATCCCTACGAGTTGTTATAGTGACGGTGTTTTGAAATATTTTTCATTAACTGTTTGAAAAAACGCTAAATCCTTATATTTTTTGTCCCTGAGGATTTTAATTAAATGTTCCCTAAATTTAGAAGATTTCATTGAATCATTTGAAATAGTTTTAATAATCAAATAAAACCATACTTTAAATTTTCAACACTATTGTTGGCATTTTTTTCATATGCTTTCATACTGTAATCCGTTGAAAAGGGCAACAAAGGATATAAGAAAATTTTTTTGTATATCAAATATTTTATGTACAACAAACCACTGTTAATTGTTGTTAACTTTTTCAATAAAATGCTGCAGTAAAAGCTTTTTGAATTAATTATTTGAGGTTAAGGATAAAAATGTCCAAGTAATTTTTTAATAAAATATAATTTTCAATAATTAACTTCTTTAAAAAAATCTGTATTAATAAAAATTGCGTTCTCTGCCGAAGTTTTTAACATTAAGGAAGAACTATATTAAGAAATGTGATTTAAATTTTAAAAAAAAACAGATATTTCAAACAATATAAAAATAAACGATTTTATTCAAATATACTTACATAAAACAAAAGTGCACTGTCTGCGTAACAATACAAAAAAAAAGTACAACTACACCAAAATTTCCAACTAACCATACAAAACCTTTTTTTCCTAAGACTGGGAAAATATGTTTATACACTTCGTATCAACATAGCATAGAACTAAATTGTTGATTAGATGTACGTTGTAGAACTATTTTATAGTTTATGCATATATTGTTTTTAACTTAAGTGCCGACGCCCTCTGGAACTATTGAATCATAGGCGTATGCTAATAGATTTTTTTTTCGTTTTTGAGTGATTTTAACTCAGGTTATTTTTAAAAAAATTTATTTCGTTATCATTTTGTTGTTAGCGTGTTGAGGGAAACTGAAGGCTTAAATTTATTGAAGTAAATTAAACTATAACTAAGTTTTAGTAATAATATTAAAACAAGTTATACACACCACTGTTACTACAAGTGACAAATCAATGGAAATAAGCTTTGTCAATGTTCATTCCCAAAAGGTAAAACATAACGTTCAGTACTTAAGTAACATACTTTATTTAAAGCACCCACCTATATTTATATTTTACTCAGGACAGGAAATTCGCTAATATTTTATTTATTGTTATTTATTTAAATTTCCATATTAATAAAAACGGATCTCATTTTTATTATTTTGCATTAAACCTTGCGTGGACATTATTTAGGGACCCCCGCGAATCAATTTAATTTTTCACGGACTACCTGAATGATATCGGGGACCCCTGGGGTCCATAGGGACCACTTTGAGAACCACTGGTCTAAGTGTTCACACATAGAACATCTGTGACTGTCTCAAACACAACTTGAAATAGTACCATACCATTCTGCTACAGGTTATGAATCTCCCTGTATTAGGAAACTCGTCTTGGGGCAGGTTTATACGAAATTTTCTATTAATCATCTTGAGGAATCTTTGGGCCAACAATTGAGTTATTTCCCAACCATCCTTCTCAAGAAGAAACCTTGATATGCAGATTAACTAGTATATATATATATAGTGGATTTTTAGTATTTGGGAGAGAAGAAGCTGAGTTGTGTTACGGTATGGATCGGAATTTAGACGCGTAATTACAGGACGGGCTTTAGTTATTAAATTAAATTAAGGAAGTTAAGATTCTTAAAAATAACTTTAAGTAAAGTTAGGTGATTAGAATTTCTTGCGCTTTTTCACATAACATTTTGAGCTACGTTATATCACTCTGGATTTTCCCTGTATAGTTGGTTTGTCTTTTGATTATTATATTTGGTAATAATAAATTGGATTTCTCATGGCTGTCTTTCTCATAGATGAAGAGATGGCTTCTCTAGGAGGGAGGCCATCACAGTCTTGGTTTTGAAACCGGGCTGAAGACCCACCGTGTAGGGGAGCTCATACACATTACATCTGTTAAAGTTCAATGTAATCCCCTTGGAGGGTTGCAGACGCTTAGATATTTTTGAAGTCGTGCCAGGCCACGTGTAATCCTCTTCACTTGAACTAGGTTTAAATTTCTGAAGTCAACCATCAATAGCTCTCGTGCAGCTTCAAAATGTAACGTTAATTAAAAGTTAAATTCAATTACTTTGTGTTAGATGTAATTGCATTAAAGTCAAATAGGATTTAAAAATGTGACTATGGTGAATTCTCAAAGGCTTGACTTGATTTAATTTTTATTAACGTCAAGCTATTAAGTTACGCTAGGCATGAATTCAATCGCTAATGAATGCGTGATAAGAATGATTATCATTTTTTATTTTTAATTAACTTTCTGAAAAACAATATCCATTGAAGACCTAATGATTTACTTCTTTTTGAATAAGAGAAAAAAAAGTAACTTTTTGAAATGGGGAATGAGGCCAAAAGAAATTAAAACAAGTCTATAAAAATAAAATTTTAAAAATGCATACAAATATATATTAAAATCAATTTGTATTTAAAAAAACATATGTCAATAGCTTATTCGAATTGATTTTTGTTTTTAATTTATATTATTCCATTTTGTTTGGACGCTGATTTTGCTTTCGTAAACTAATTAATTAGTTAAATATTTATTTAAATCGTTCCTTTTTTATATATAGCCCAAAGTATTTTAAAGTAATTACATTTTATTTTCCTTCCAAGGAGATTGAAATCATCACAGAAAGGAAATGAAAATGATTCACACACATAGGAGCAAAAATGAAGTTACAGGGAAAAGAGTGAATGAGATTCAATTATATATTATATAAATAAATCTTTAGCATAACACCGATCAGAGCACGATTTTCTAATAGAATTTTAATGCCATGTTGAATAAGATAATTCTTGACATTGGATAATAAATGACATGTTGCTACTCTTTATTGAGACATCATTTTTAAAAATATAAAGAAGTAAAAATTCCTTTGGAGAGAAGAATAATGAAATATTACACATGGGTATGTTTCAAAATAATTTTTAAAAATATAACTTTCTCCTGAGTGTTGGAGAGACAAAACTATTTTTAAAGTCCATCTGTTTAAAAATTAAAAACCTAAAAAAGGTATTAAAAGTTTGATTAATTGAAAGATCCTGTATTAATATTGGACTTCAAAATAACACAAGTACAACTATTGACGGCATGTATCATAATTTTGGTCACGTGACTAGGATGACACTTGAGCTGACACAATTGCACTTCCCTAATGTTAAAAGTTGGAAACATTCTTTTCATTTGAAAATGAATGGAATGTGTGCGCAATTTATTGCATTCATTCTTCAACTGAAAATGAAAAGGATAGATTTCAGTTATCAATCAATCACTTAAGAACAATGCAAAACGTTCAAGTTCAAAGTAGAGATTTTCTCTTAAGTATATTCTCTCAAATACAATTCGTAACCAGAGGTAGAAGATGTAAATATACTTTTGCGTATTATTGCTATAATTCCTGTATTAAAAAATCCTGTTCATTATCCAGTATTTTTAAAAAAAAGATAAAAGATTTTAATTACTTTTTTATTTTTAAAGGCCTTGGTCTACAAAAAAAGCTTATTTAATACTCCGAAAATTCATTTTCCCATATACACGTCATTTGAGTTCTTTTTCTAAACGCAAATGTTTTGAGTTGTTTTTTTTGACTATCATCGCACTAGGAAGCAACACGAGAGTTGAGCTGGCACCCCCTCTCCTAACTACCACACCACACCAATGGGAGGACGTCTGAGCTCTCAACAGATTAAACATGCATCGCTCCCCTACACGGCGGGTCTTTAGTAGTACTAGGCTCGAACTCATGACAAGGTCAGACAACTACTCGGCTACCGCGGCCATACTTCACTCCCGAAGCTACTAAACCACACTAAAGGGAAGAAGACTTTAATACACATCGGCCTCATACACGGTGGGTCTTTGGTGGTACCATGAATTAGGAGCCTAAGATTCGAAAATGATGGCCATGTATTTGTGACCATGACTCCACGACTACCGTGGCCATCTAACCACTAATGGAAAAATATTCTTTAGACAACATATTGAAAAATAATTCCTTTAGGTAGCGATACTTCGATCCACTCTAACTAAATTAAATTACTGGACTTAATATGTTAATGCAATTAGCACATACAGTGTTAAGTAATTAAGACATATTGTAGGATGCATTGCGCAATTCAACTTGTATGTAATATTCAGAAAAATCCCATTAAAAGTTTATTGCCTGCTTCCCTAAACATTTTCGAAAATACTTGTTGTCTTATTAAAAACCTTTACCGCATCACAATTTGCCCGGTGTTATAATATTTTATCATCTTCTTAAACTAATTACTTTAATAATTTGGTCTTGTCAACCTCTAAAATATATCTTATGCGTTAAAGTGCGCACAATTATTTCAAAATTTTTTTCGAATAAAAGCCGTTTTGCAAACAGAGTTTAATCAATAGCATATTTAGAGTTCACCTTATTAATCACTTGATCCTTGCCAATAAAGATTCGGTAATTCATTTTATAAAAAAAAGAACTTGAATAAAATATCCTAATGTCTGAAACTATGTAAATGTTTCAGCAAATTTTAAATATATATATAAAAGATCTCATTCAACAACTGCACTCAGTTAAAGAAGAAAAAGGAGGATTTTAATTAGATTTTATTTTTTAGATCCATTGTACACTAAGGCAACACGAGGGCTAGAGACGACCCTCCACGTCACTTTGCCCCTCGATCGAGTCATGAGGATGATACCTGAGTTGGCATTCGATATTCAACACATTTTTACTCCGAATCAACGTGAGAGCTTTGTAATCAACAGGTTGCCTAGTGGTCAATGGAACGGACTCATGGCTGACGTGTCATGAGTTCATGCCCAGTACCACCTAAGACCCACCGATGCATGTTAAATCTGTCGTTCCTCCTGTTGATGTGGAGTGGAAGTTAGGAGAAGGGAGTGCCAGCTCAGGTGTCGTCCTCGTCACTTCACCATAGTTCAAAATGACGAGGTCCGTCACCAAAAGCCCTCGAGTAGCTGAACAGTGAGAAGTTAATATTCACCCACTCAACAGATGTAACCCGCTTCAGTTTCTCTACACAACTATAGTGATAATAGGACTCGAACCCATGACTTGGGCTACAACACCACTGACGCCTAGTAGCTCGTGACGAGATGATCAGTACTGTGGTTTTAAGAAACGTTTGTTTGTTGCAAAAATTTAGATAGTGAGGGGAAGGTGTCATCATGGTCACTTAAACTAGATTCAAAACTTTTCGTCAATAGTCTCTTCTATAACCTTCAAAGAGTGGGGGTGTTAATGCAATTTCTTTTCAATATTCTTAAGTCCTGTTTACACGAACGAAAATTTCCGGCAAATTACCGGTATTAATCCTCTCTAGATCCGTTTACATGACGAGCCGGCAATTTACTGGTTTGATAAGGGAGTTTAATTTTTGTACCCGCTTTGGAGCAAGACAAATGGGGAGAATAGTGAGTGGTTTTCAATGTTTCCCATGATGCATTGCGGCTGAGATTCATTTGTTCAAAGTAGTTTGGAAGAATCTGTACGTTCGACGACATAATATAAGAAACAGATATTAAAAGTGAAGTGTGAATACACATAAAATTAATTTTTTAAAAAAGAAAACAAGAAAGCGAGCGCTAAAAAATGTAGATATTCTATTTGTCTTTATTATTTGACAATATATAAATGGAAGATATCTTTAATAGTACAAAAAAGTATTCCAATGTATAAAAATGTTACACTCAAATTAAACAGTAACATTGAACTAACCATTTTTAACTTCATAATAAATTAATCATGCACTTAAAATTTTATCATCAACATTTTTATGCCTGCTTGTCTTTGTATAAACTATGTAACAAACATAAATGCAGAATAAATATAGAGATTTTATTTATTTTTTAGCAATATCTAATAAGTTGAAAATATATATTATATTTGTAACTTTATATATAAAGATATTCCAATGGATTAAATGCCCATGGTTGCTGTATAATTAGTTTGTATATTAGTTTTAGCCATAATTCTTATCTTTATGATAAACAAATTATAAATTTGAAGTTTAACTATCATATATAAGTTTCATATCTACATCTCTTTGAGTTGGCAAAGTAAGAAACTATAATGAGAAATAAAGATTTTTTTTTGATAATATCTAATAAGAGTTCAAACTATGTTTGTAATAAAAACCCTCGTATAAAAACATTCCAAAATGTATTAAATCTTAAATTTACACACAAACAAATTTTATGTTAACATTGAATTTACCATTTTTGGCATCATAATAAATAAATTATCATAAATAAATAAAATAATTTTGAAATTTCATCATCAAATTTTTTACACCTCTACATTTTTTTTTTTTGCACAAAATAAATGAATACATTTTTGTAAGTCCAGGATGTAGATTATTAATTTTGCCTGTCATTCATTATATTAAAAAAAACAAATGTACAAAAAATATATGAAGCAACGTGACTTCTAAATAGGCCAATAACAAAAATTCTGGACTATCATCGCAATCAACATTCTGGATGTTTTCCTAGTTACACTGTATTGTCATGAGAATATTCAACCAATCACCAGATTCTCATGCAAACGGGCTGGAAAAAATAGCGGTAAAAAGCTGGCTTTTCTCCCCGACCCCAATTTGCTTGCTATTTGTGGATTTGCATGTAAATGGGACCTTAGAAGATACGACAGTTCACTTGAATCTCTATTGATTGATTGATTTGATATTAACGTCGCACTGTTCAGCTACAGGAGGGCTTTTGGCGACGGACCACGTAATTTTGAACCATGGTCAAGTGATGTGGACGACACCTGAGCTAGCACCCCTCTCCTAACTACCACATCACACCACACCAACGGGAGGACGTTTCAGCTCTCGACAGATTTAACGTGCATCGCTGCCCTACACGGCAGGTCTTAAGAGGTACTGGGCTCGAACTCGTGACAAGGCAAGCCACGATCCGATACCTATACCACTCGGCTACCTAGGCCACACCTCTAATCTCTAAGAGATCCCCCTACTTATTCAACGAATACAAGCCCTTGTGGTGTAAAAGAGAATAAAAGAATTAAAATACTAAAAAAAAAATATTAGATTATATTACATTATAGATACAGATCGTAACGAAACAGTGTTCTGAATTCCTAAGATAAAAGAAGTTTTGAAACGTACAATTCAAGGCCATTGCTTTTGATAGCACACTTCATATAAACGATAAAATCATTAGATAAAAGAGAATTTATATATTTGACATAATGAATTAATTGAACGATGCAATTCGTAATATCTCGTCTAATATTTAAATTCTTTTCAAAAAGAAAATCATTATATACATCTTTTGAATTATTCAGTCAGAACAAAAATGCAAATCATGCGTTCAATTAACAGAAATTGGTATTTAATGAACGATGTAAAATGATAAAATAATTTTAGTCATGGATACTCATTTGAACAGAAAAGGAATAAGAAAATTTATGCATGGAATATAATTACAAATGATATTGTGTTGACGACAATTTCATAATTATCCTCTTTCGAAGCATGTGTTTAACTTCAGCACTTAAGCAAACAGTTCTTGGTTGTTTAAATACCTAACCCTTACTGCGTTATTGGATCGTCTATAACAAATTACTAGACAATTAAGTAGCTACAAACATAATAGCATGCAAAATGATGGTAGCAATAAAAATTGCTCATTGGAAGAAACAAAAATAAAATTATGTTAAATGTAGACCACACATCAGCGAAAAATAATATTTAAGCTGCATGGTTTTCCACTATTGGCTGCATATCTAGGCATTATATAACGTTTTTTGATCTGACAAAATTGATCGACGGTATAATACATAATTATCAATAAACATTTTTTATACTTTTTTGGACTGACCGTACATAAAAAAAAACACAAAAGATGAAGTTATAGAAGATTTGGTTTAGAAATTAATAATTTAATTTATTTGATATTTTTAATGTGCACTATATAAAATTACTACTATTATTCACAAATACTTATTGAACAACAAAATATCTGCCAACTAAGACAGAAATGTTGATTCTCTAGAACATTAAAAATTTAATATTCATAGAAGTGTTTTGATACAGTTAAGCTATGCGTTATTTTCAAGACTAACACACATGGCATCAAAAGCCGGTATGCTAAAGAATTAATTGAAAAACTCCCTTAAACATACTATATATACGCTTACATGAATGGCAGAAAAAGCTGCATAATCATCTAATTTATATTTATACTTTTATATACAACTGGGTTATTTTTGAAGTTACAAAATTAAATTTTCCGTCTTATTTATGTCTTTATCATAAATTTGCTATGCATATGATACTGTTTAAATCATTGACAGATTTATATCTATTTTAGTACTCAGCTTAAAAAACTGACAAATCCTTCATGAAATTCTAATTTAATCTCGTATGTAACAGAAAAATTTAACTAAATATTTATATAATGGATGTCAAACATTAAAAAAAATGCTATACACATTTTACGCTATGTTTGATATTTTAGCAGTTGGATATCACACTTAAAATTTATTTAAAGTTACGTAAATCGCGAAAAGAAATTATCAAGGTTTTCTTTTCTGGGGTGAAATAAATCTCAAAACTACGGTAAATATTTTGCGCTTAATTTTATGAATAGAACATGAAATCTAAAAATAACTTTTTTTCAATTAGCGTTAACAGATAAATGTAATAATCTTATCGCTGAAAAATAAAATTATTTCAGTGATTTTAAAACTTTTCGTTCTTTCCAGATTACAACCGAAGGGAGACCAATTATTACGTTTGCAATTTCTCTGAAGATTGCGTTTCATTAATATTTATAAAACACAGATTTATTTTAAAGGTAAATACATTACGGAACTTTTCACTTTATTTCTTCATTTATTAACATTGAAATCCTTTCATTACGATAAAGGAATCTCACTGTTTTCTTGATATGTTCTTTATTCGATATTCTGACATATTCTGTTTAAATTCGCGGCATCTTTTGTATCTTCTCGCCCGATTGAATGCATTTAAAAATTTGCTTTAAACTCAGAAAAGGAAGCCGTTCTTATTATGAAACCGTTCATACGGATTATGATTAATTTACGTTTATTGCAACGTGACATTTTATTATAATTTGTCCTATTTGCCTAAATTTTTAAATTGAAATAAATGATACGTGTTTATCTATATAGAACAATATTGATTTAATTAAGAAATGTTTCAAAGGACGTATAAATCTTCATTCTTATATGCTTGCATTTGTACAAAAAAGTACTACAATTGATACAGATAATTGTATTGGTTATTATAATTTTCTATAAATTAATTTCTGTTTATTACTAAATTTAAATGTGTAAATATTACGCACGTGAATATTTGTAGGGATGTAGTTAACTTTTTAAGCACCAGAAATTAAAATTTAGTAACGAATACTAATTATGTAACATTTTATACAAATTTCTTTCTATTTGTTATTAAATTTATAATTATATATGTCGCAGGGAAACGATGAAATTAGGGCTTTCGTCAAATCCCTAGAGGAGATGATCCATTCACGCAAGATTTTAAAATAACGTCTCTTTGATGTCTTTTCCCTGTTATAAGTAAGTGAATTAGTTAAATCCCCGAGATGTTTTAGTGAAATGATGAAATTTAAACAATATGCCACTTTTTTGGTCCTAGGGGACTGATATTTGGGGGATCGGGATAACTTTTGTTATGGTTAGGATCTGCTGGGACGCATCCCCACGGTGCCTTCCCACCCCTCTACAGCTTTTGGGCCAATATTTCGACACCCAAGCCTCACAGTTCATTCGGACCTGGTTCATTGGATCCCTCCCTAACTGCTCTTCCAGTTCTTATAATCTCATGCTCATAGGGCTGTTCCTTACATAGGTTTTAATTGTTTTAAACTTTTTTAAATTTTTAAAATTCATTTAAATCCACAATATCTTGGCTCCTGTTTGAGCCTCAGGCTTGAAATTTGACTCCACTCGTCGGGACCCATCCAGTCATATACTTGACTCCCATTGGGTAGGCATGGGGAGGGCTTAAGCACTAAAATATCATGCTCCCATGTAAATCCTATGGGGTCTGAAAAAATGTCACCCCCCCTAAGGAGTTGAGCTTGGGACTCGATTTTTAAAGGTCCACCTTATTTTTGTATATGCGCGAGCTTTACGTGGAATTGGCCCCCTCCGGTACAACCCCCTACAGGGCTTCCCCATTAATAACTCGAGTCCTATGCTACTTTGGTTGACCGCACCGGCTGGATGACCTATGAGCTCTTCAAATGCGCAATTTTATCCCAATAGCCCAATTCCTTCACCCCATTTCACGTTTTTAAACAACTTTAAAACTTTAATTTTTTTAAAAATTTCCCACGAGGATTTTTAGGCTATAGAAAAGTTTGAACCTTCCGTAGGAAGTCCTAAGAAACATCGAGCCTACTACTATCTTGGACCTGGAAGACACATGGAGATTCAGAACTCTGTTAATCTCACATATCGACATCAGAGGTTCATTGTAGAGGTTCTGACCCCTCCCCTCAGAACATTATACTCAATGGGGGGGGGAGGGTTGTATCGCTCGATAACGAGGCTGGTACGTTACCGCTCATTAGGGGGCCTTCACATTTCACACCCTAACAGGGGGATTAACTGTCTCCAAAGAGAAACGGCATTCATCACTTAACAGTAGATATCGCAAATCGGAGGTGTTCCACGTAGCACAGCCTGGGCACTACTGTGGAAGGAGCCATCGGCATTCCGATGTTAAGAATTGCAAACGCTAAGAACGATGATTTAATAAGATGTATTTTCACTTAGAAACTGTCCGTGAATAAACAGGAGTAATCTTATAAAGTGTAACCGGTCACTGATGAATCCATGAATGTTGGCTCAGAAAACACCGTATGTGGAATCAAGAGTGTACACTACTCCCAATACTTTCAGATGGAACATTCAGAATGGTTGACCAGGAGCAAAACACGTTTTTTCAAACACGTTTCGGTAATGAGACTAGCAATGTTGCCCCCTTTAAACATGTTTATAATAACAAAAAAATCCTCTTGGAAATTCCGTTATTCTTTTTATGACATATACTTTTTTTTTATCAAATTTTGTTTCTAAAGTTAGCCTTTTTTGTATCATGTGTCCCTTAAATATAAAATGTCAAATATTTCCCGTATAGAAGGTGATATTGCTTTAGCGCAACTTTCTTGAATATGACTTTTTGAATATTTTGTATTTCTAACAAATGTTAAAAAAGCAATTGAGATGAATTGCAATAAGTTAGAAAAATGTAGAACACTTCCTTTACAATAGAAATAATTAAATTGATGTAAGATTGCAGATTTATCATTCGTATTATAAATAAGAATCAATAAGCATCTGACTCAAAATTTTCAATCTTTGAAATTAACTTTGAGGTTTTATGTTCCGTATATTTTGAAATAAAAAAAATAATTTTTTATTCTATTAAATCAAGGTAACGTTTACGTAATTTATATGAAGTAGAAAGTTTTCTCAGAGATAAAACTGAATTTCAAACTGTTCGTCTTATGCTATACAGAAAGTGCCTAAAGGCATCATGCAAGATTTCTATTATCCTACGTTTTATCAATGAACATAGACTTTACAGTATATTGCGTGCACTGTCACATAGTGTCACTCACATTTCCGACTGAATTTCCACGATAGGTGATGCATCATAGTGAGAATATATGCACAAACCTTCTAATTGGTTTAGTTATTGTTGTTTATATTCAGATCGCGCGCGCGCGTGCATACAATTTTGTCCTGTCATTCCAAATAAGTTGAAAACGTAAATGGAGCAACTGACATGAATTCACAAAATGATTTATCAGAAAACTTCATTGGGTTATATATATAAGAGTTGTACATCTTTGACTGAAAGCTTTTTGTTTTCTTTTGAGAATAATAGAGGATCTGTCAATTTTCCTCTTTCTTGATTTGTTCCCAAAATTTATTCTACAGTTTTCGAGTTACTTCAATTATTAAACTATTCCTTCCTGAATATTAGTTTTGTAGTTCATGCAAATAAATTTGCTACAAATATTATTTTTTTTCTCCTTTTTAGGTTAATTAGTGAGTGAATTATGTAGGGATTAACGGCGCACGAGCCAATTCTGGCTAAAATGTGGCATGTTCCTGTTCGAAGGATAGGACTCAAGTAGATAGAGAATTTAAAAAGAAACTAACAGTATAAATCAAAGCAATACAATCATTTTTATTTGTCACCGTTACACTCAAAGTAAAGGTTTTTATAATAAGAAATGGAAGCGATCTGTATTTCAATAGGCTCTAGTAATCAAAACACCCAACTTATGAGAAGAAGCGTTTTTCTTGTAAATTTCATAGTTCTTAATTGTTCTAATTTAAGCCAACTTCTTGGATATATCAAAGCTATCTATTGAAAATCATTTGTATGTGATGAGAAGACAAAAGTTACATTTGCTCTTATTTACGTTATTTTTGACATAGATTCGCACAAAAAAGTAATCCTTTAAAACTTGTGTTAATATTTTTTTTTTCATTTAAAAGAAAAACGATAACTAAACCATTTTTTTATGGAATCACATTGTTTTTTAATACATTCAAATATTAGGCAAATATATTGGTAAATGTTGTTACTACAAAAAAACTAAATTTTCCGCAGAAAAAAAAATTAAAATTCGGAGTTCTTCTAAAACCAAAGATATATTGCCAAAAACTAATTGCATACTAAAAATTAATCGCTAAATATATTGCGAGTTATCCTAACCTATTTGATACTACCATAGGAAAAATTGTTAAACATTTTTCGAGGCCAATAACAATTTGGGGAAATTGTTCGGCAATGTCATCAGATTAACGCACAAGAACAATTAGAATTTTCAAAACAAAGTACGTACAGGCTCACTCAGAACTATGTAAATGGAAAAAAATCAAAAGAAATTTAAATAAATGACTAGTAAGCTTAAAATAACTAAAGCACGAAGCACATTTAATACTTAATATCATATTTATACTCGAAACAGTAAATTTTTTAAAATTTACCAAAACAATTAAAAAACCATTGGGTGTCTTTTTTATTTATGCAATAAATATATAATATTTAAAATAGTGCAGTATTTAAACAAATGTGGATTCCGAGTAGTATTTTGAATATTAAGAAATAATTTAAGAAACTGACACACACCTAATTCAAACAAAGGGATCTTTAAAATAAACACTAATTTTCCTGACACAAAAAAATTGAACTCAAATTCTAAAAAAAACAGCTTGATTTGAATATTTTTTTAAAAAAATTTAACTAGTATAAAATATTTTTTGCAATTAAAATTATTTCCCTTAAACTTGGATATTTTTGTAATTATTCTTAACCAAATTGTGCAGACTTTAAAACTTTAAAAAATAATTTAAAAAATTTTAAGGATTTTAAATAAAACATTAGTAGAGCATATAAACGCCCGTAAAATATTTTTCTTAAGTATATAAAATTATTTAAGTATTCCAACTAGGAATTATTTTGTAATATGAATAGTTATATTCTCCCCAACTATGCATGTGCTTTATAAAAATATTTTATTTAAGCTCATTCATTTCCGTTGCTACACAGATAAATAAAAGCAGGCAGCCAACGTTGTGAATGAAATTAGAATACAATCTTCAATCCTAATCAAGATGTTATCCCTTTTAAGTGTGTTGCAAGCAGGCCACTCATGTAGCATGGCGCAGACGTTTCACAGACGGGAGAGAGGGATACAAGATGGATCCTGTAGAGGTGAAACCTTTTGGAGAATCTCCATGTTACAATGTAATCGGAAATGTCAGTAGAGAAGGAAATGAATGAATCCAATACTTACGACAAATAGCAATTCATACTGAAAAATCTCTTGAAATCAGACTTCAATAATAAATATATATATATATATATATAGGATATATATTTATATATAATGCGAGGAAACTATTTCAACACTTTACATGCTCCGTGTTATTCAAAACTGTATGTCTCTTTCAAGCTTCTGAAATCTTTAGAAATCAATATTCATGAAAATATTATTATGAAAAGGCGTGTTTCAGCAGCTGGTTCTTAGAAAAAAAAAAGTAACAAAATATATTTCTGCATGTGTATGCGAAGAGAAAAATATAAATTCGATTTTGGTTATTATTAACCAAATTATTTCTTGATCTGAGAATATAGTTTAATTAGTTCAGAATATTTAACTAAAATATTTTTACGAGCACAAGATTAAATATGATAATCAAGAATGCATTATTAATATAGGAAACTACTTTTGGTTGTTTATTTTCAAGAGTATTTATAAGTAATGAATGTTTAAATGAAAATAAGTATGCATATATGGATTATTAATTGAAAAAATCTATGCAAAAGAGTTATGGTATCCACCTATAATCATGGCTAACACTCATTAGTGAAAAAAAGTGTAACTGAAAGATTGCAAAAATGTAAAGTAGGGAATATCATTACCACTTTTAAAGTTATATACCCTCCATGATAAGAGTTTATATGGCCAATGAAACAGTTTAATGGTCCCCCTCCTCTAGAAACGTTTTTCTTTCTCAGTTTGTAGGAGTAGAAACGTGAATTACGATGGTCCTTCTATGGACATTCTAACTGTGCTCTAGATTTAAAATCTGAAGATCTAGCAGGCCAATTCATCCAGCGAATGTTTCGCCTTTCCAGCCATTCAGAAATCAGTGCTAAATGTACTCCCGAAAGTGAAAAAGGATTTCCTCTACGTGACAAGGTCTCATTCAGAAAAGATATATATATATATATAAAATATATATATATATATATATATATATATATATATATATATATATATATATATGTGTGTGTGTGTGTGTGTGTGTGTTAATATAATTTAATACCCGATTTGACCATTAAACTTTTGCTTCCATAATGATCTCTTTCTTAGATATTGAAGCCATGTTGAAATGCGTTGACTAGAGGGTGCTACTCTGTGATGCCAAACTTATGATTTGGTTTTGAGTGCGAGTTTAGTAGCAGGGAGCTACGATTATGAACTGTTACAATCTGTAGTTAAAGGGTTGGTTTCCCTAATAATTCAAGCTAAATTGATTGTCGTCCAAAATAAATAATTACTAAAAAACAACAAGAATAGTTTAATCTGCCTCTAGATGTATAGCCCGTAAGAAAATATCAGTAGGAAAGTAGTGAGTTTAAATCGAGGCTAATCTGTGAATTGAGTGTTCCCTCACTGATCCCATCTCCGATATGCATGTTCTCTGCAATTTGCTAAACAGGCTCCTATATGTAAGTAAGTGATTTGGATGAAACAGCAGGTCTCCTGGCCAGGAGGTTTTATATAGCCAACTGGGAACAGCAACTTTTTGAACTGTGTAGTTAATCTGGCTGCATAAATTACAGGAGACCGGTAACAAGTTGCTGCATTTCTACTAAGTCTTGCAGTAATCGACGAAAATATGTCTTCATTGATCTTTTATCTCCATCAATCTTTTCGAAGGCATTTTCGTACGGTTCTAAGGCTCATCAAGTTTCTGGACGCTACATTACAATCTGCAACAATCTGGGATTGGGGCTTATCTTGCCATGAGTCTCTCGATGATTCGTCACTTCACTCTATTTTCCAAATGTTGGTGTTTACTCACTTTAAATGTATTTATTTTTAAATTTTACCATAAGTCTAAAACAACGACTGTGAAAAACTCCGAAGGGAGCAAACTAGGTGCCGAAAAAAGACACATTTGAGCTTACAAAAAACACTTTTTCTCTATATATACAGCACGCGTACGCTTACATGACATTCCAAATTTGCATCTTTGCTTGAAATTATTAGTGCTATCTTTCGTTCAACACTTTTAGAAAAATTTTATTAAATAAGTACATTTGAAAACAAGTATAATAATATTTGTTGGGATAGCCGAGCTGAAAATACATGTGTATACCGGTTTTTTTATGCAATATTTAACCAGACATTTTTTCAATAATGGATCTGTATAAATTGAATGCTAAAATAGCTGTACCAAACCATTTTTTATATTCTGAGTCGCCCATCCGGTAAGTGGTTAGTGGCACTCACTGACTGCTGTGCCGTAGGGCCAGAGTCCAAATCCCGGTGAAGGCACGGTCGGAACCGATCTAAATCGTACTGTCATCTGCATAGTGCTCAAGGCTACGGCTAACGACAAGCATACATCTAGACTCTTTCCATGTTGAATTTTGTGGGCCTGGATCTGACTTAGTCGAGATCAAATTGTATAAGAAGCAACAACAACATATATTCTGACGCTGATAGCTTAGAAAATATGAACAATTTAAGATAATTTAGATCCAGGGTGGGTATTAAGTCGATCGTGATCTACTGGTGGGCCGCCAAGACATTTTGGAGTGATCGCATTCACATAATATAGTAGGCATGCACACTAAAATAAGCACAGACGGTTCTCAAAATACTGGAAATACCGGTGAAAAAAGTGACATTTTTGAAAGCATATCGTAGCATTAAAGTATAATAATAGCTACTTTAAATAGAAATGCATGTATCCTAGTAGTATTCAGTAGCTTTTTTAAAGTTCTGTATGTCTTGGTTTTTTTTCAAAATCGTAAAGTGTTGGATCTCTCAGCTTTTCAAAGAGGTCAAATTGTGGAAGTCCGTCTAGCTGGAACCAGTGTGACCCAAATATTCCAGTTTTTAGAGGTTTCTAGAGTCTAAAGTCATTTCTGCTTACACACAGTGCACCAAGAAAAGCTCGACAAAGCAAAATAGTGGTCGTAAAGAGAAGCTCAACAAAAGAGATGGATGGGTATTGAAGCGGATTGTAACGTTTTAAAATGCCAACAACTGCAGCAAAAGGGATCGCAGAGCTCTATCAACGTCTAGATTCTTCAGTGTCAATAATTACAATTAGAAGACACCTTCATAAACCGATCATTTAAGGCAAAGTGGCATTTCCGAAGCCACTTGCTTCAAATGTTAATACCAAATGTTATCTACAGTGATGTTACACTCACAAAACCTGGTCGATTGATAAATGGAAGAGAGTAATATGCTCGGACGAATCATCTCTCTCTCGCTCTCTCTTCCACACTTTTCCCTACAACAGGACGGTTGAACGTTTGGGGGATACCTGCACAAGTGTCTGATCGTGATTGTGTCCTTCCAACTGTCAAACATGGAGATGGATCTGTCATAATAGGATTTGTTAGTGATATAATACTTGTAGGGTTGGATATGTGCAATGGTGGACAACCCCTCCCCCTGTACTTAGGGTGGAGCAGTCCACACTGACGTCACACCCCGTCAGGAATGTCCAACTAAAAGGACACACGGGAAAATATGTAGACGGACGTTAGGGACGCTAAGCTTTAGACGTAGGAGAAAGACGTTCTCCTTTGCTGTTCAGTATAATCTAGATATTTCATCTTGTTAAATAAATCATTTATCATCCTTGAGTTGTAGTCATTTTCCCATATTTTGGGGGCTCGACCTTTCTCTTGCATATTAAGGAAAATCTCCTCTAGACGAGAGAAAATTTAATATTTTTCTTCAGTGGACGCTACATTGCAAAAAGCGTAAAAACGTGTTGCTGTTGGAATATCTTTTTTTTGGATTCATTTAGTGCATCAACTGGGTTTGGATTTATTGTACGGACTGCTCCCCAACCCCAGGTAGGCAAAATTTAATTAAACGTATTTTTTTTGTTTGTTTATTTTGGCTTTAAAATAACTGTATTTAGTAGTTTTAACTCAGAATGTGATAGGGAAATTTTGATTACAACCTTGCACCGTCTAAATTTTCAAAGTGATTAATTTTGTATATTAAGATGTCCTGTAAAAATATATGTCCTGTAATATAAATATATATATAATTGCTAATTCGTTGAAATGTGGTACAACTCGTGCTGTAAAAACATTAAATTCTATATTAAGATTCACCGAATTTGACCAATCTTCGCGAAATAAAATAAAATTTTCTACATTCCCTAAAGAGTTTAGGGTTGAAGAACACAAAGAAAAAATTTTAACCGAATTCTCATTGCCTGATTTTATCTCAGTCGCTAATTTATTGCATTTAGACGTAGAAACAAATGAGCAAAATTTATGCAATAGTATATTTAAAGCTTTGATGAACTTAGATGAATTCCAACTGAAATTAAATAATTCAGAGGAATCCTTTTCTGAATTCGAAAACGTAGTTTCAAAAACCACGTTTCAAAAGCGAATCACGTTAAACAGGAATTTTTCATCGGAAGGGACAGACCAGCACTACCCGTTTCAACAACATCCGGTCAGTAATTCTCCCCTGCCCAGCGTTCAAGGTTATTCTTTCATGCCGGCACATCAAAACGTTTCATCTCTTTGTACACAAAATACTTTTCCTCCCTATTCAAACGAAGCTTCCCTTACAGAGATGAATACCCAGTTTTGGACTTTATTTGTGGGATATTTCGGCGACTAGTAGAAAATTTACCGGAGAAGATTTTATTCTGTAAATAGTTTCTTTCGCGATGTTGAAGAAAATTTTGAATTATTCCCAGCTATCAGTTCTTCTCAAAAATTAATTTTCGCGAAACGTCTAGTATGTGGAACTGCTAAATCATTTCTTTTTTCACAAAGAAATTTAAATACATACGAGTCATTCAAAAAAGCTTTAATTGAACAATTTTCGGATTCAGTCACTTCAATAGAAATTCACTGTGAATTACAAAAAAGGAAAGTGTATAAAACCGAGACTTTAATGCAATATTTTAATTCCATGCGTGAATTAGCAAATAGATATGATTCAAAAATTGACGAAGCATCAATTATCCAGTACGTAATTAATGGAATTGATGGGCCTCGTTCATATAAAATAATCCTCTATGGTGCAACCTCATTTTCCGAATTTAAGCAGAAATTGCGTACCTATGAAACTGTCATTAAAAACATGGGAATACATAACTCTAATTCACCGAATTTTCGTCATTCATATGAAAGCCGAGGACGCGATTTTAATAAACAAAGCTTCCAGAGAAAACCCACAAGATTTAACGTTTCTGACGCAGCTAAAAATCCCCAACGTTATTTTAATTGTAATGATATAGGTCACCTATCAAAATCTTGTCCGAATCATTCAAGTGGCCTCAGATACCTCTCATGTAATCTTTATGGTCACAAATCATTTGAATGCCGACGAGCTAATTTAAATAACACTTCTACACCACCTTTTGGTGTAAATGCTGTGCATAAATTGCCTTCTTCTATTAATATGTGTAAAGACGTAACAATTTTTGGCCGTAAACTTAACGGGTTAGTAGACACAGGCAGCAATTTAACACTATTAAGAAATTCTACTTACATAAATATAGATGCACCGCCACTGAAACAAACCAACACATTATTAACAGGTTTTGGTTTTTCGCGAATTAATGTGATAGGAACTTTTGATTCTGAAATTACTATCGATGATCAAATTTTTCCTGTTACTATTTCTGTTGTACCAAATTCTTGTACAAATTATGACCTTATAATCGGTTGTGACGTAATTAAACAAGCACATCTAAATATATCGCCTACAGGCGTAAAAATGTGCACAAGATTTAAGGCCTTTTGATAATGCAATGAAAATTTTATTATGACGATTTCTGACGGTTCACCCACATTTGATATCGGTCCAAATGTTTCTCAACATAATCGAGCTGAAGTCGAACAACTGCTATCGACATACACGCCTAAAAACAAAAAACTGTAAACATTGAGCTTGATATCGCTCTCACCGACGACGAACCAATATTTTATAAGCCCCGACGTTTGCCATTTGCTGAACGAGATATAATGAGATGCTCAAATGGATGAATGGGTTAAAATGGAATTGTTGAGCCGTGTTCATCCCCTTACGCTAGTCAAGTTGTGGTAGTAAAGAAAAAAGACGGAAATCAAGAGTTTGCATTGATTATAGACGCTTTTTTAAATCGCAAACTTATTAAAGACAACTATCCTCTTCCTTTAATTGACGATATTTTAGATTGTCTCCAAAATGCTAAAATATTTACTATCTAGATCTAAAAATGGATTTTTCCATGTCACGGTGAATGAAAGGAGCCGTAAATTTACTAGTTTTGTTACTCACAATGGTCAGTATCAATTTAGACGAATGTCTTTTGGACTGAGTACTTGTCCTTCCACCTTTATGCGGTACATAAATGCCATTTTCCGACATCTGATTTCGAAAAGTATTGTTCTTCCCATATATGGATGATGACGTTATTCCCACTGCTAATGAGTCCCAAGCCCTTGAATATCTAAAAATTGTTCTACAGGTAGCTTGTGATTACGGACTTGAAATAAATTTTAAAAAATGTCAATTTTTACATAATAAAATTGAGTTTCTTGGCCATATTATAGAAAACGGTGGATTGTTTCCTTCCTCCTCAAAAACTAAAGCTGTTATTAATTATCCTGATCTTAAAAATGTTAAAGACGTTCGCCGATTTCTAGGTCTTACTGGCTATTTTAGAAAGTTTTTACCCTCATATTCGACCATAGCAAAACCTTTGAGTGACCTCCTTCGTAAAGACTCCCTTTTCGAATTTTATGCTGAACAACAGACAGCATTTCAAAAATTAAAATACTTACTTTCCCAACAACCCGTTTATGTATTTTTAACCAAAATTCTCTCACTGAGATTCACACTGACGCGTCAATCGATGGTTTGGGTGCAGTCCTACTCCAAAAATCCATACATGACAACCAGTTTCACCCTGTATTCTACATGTCAAAAAAGACATCAGACCATGAAAAAAGTACACTAGTTTTGAACTAGAAGTCCTTGCTTTGGTCGAAGCACTTAAAAAGTTTCGCATCTATGTACTAGGAACATCATTCAAAATTATTACTGACTGTGACGCCCTCGTCAAAGCACTAAGTAAAAATGAGCTTAATCCCAGGATAGCCAGATGGGCACTTTATCTCCAAGAATTTAACTATACAATAGAACACCGTACAGACTCAAAGATGGCTCATGTGGATGCTCTCAGTCGACCTCCACATTGTATGCTAATCCAAAATAGTGTTCATCTTCAATTTCTCAAAGCACAACAGGCTGATGACCAAATAACAATGATAAAGACGCTTGTAGAAACAACGCCGCATGACAACTATATCGTAAAAAACAAACTTCTTTACAAAACAGTCAATGGCACCGATTTACTAGTGGTACCTGACGAAATGCAGGCTAACATCTTTACAACTGCACATGAACGTGGACATTTTGCTGTTCTACGCACACAAGATTTAGTTAGCAAAGACTTTTACATCCCACGACTTAAAGACAAAGTTGAAAAATGCATTCAAAACTGTTTTACATGCATTCTCACAAACCGGAAACGTAGTAAACATAATGGCACGCTTAACCCGATAGAAAAAAACGATTTACCTCTCCATACATTTCATCTAGATCATTTGGGTCCCCTAGCGACAACTTTAAGAAATATAAGCATGTTTTTGCAGTGATTGACGCATTCAGTAAATTTACATGGCTGTATCCCACTAGATCTACGGACGCTGCAGAAGTTATAAATCGATTAGAAAACCAAAGACATGTCTTCGGAAACATGTCTCTAGGATTATCACTGATAAAGAATCCGCATTTACTTCCTCCGCATTTGAAGATTACTGTAAAAAGCAAAACATCCTTCATATCTCCATTACAACTGTTCTCCCAAGATCTAATGGCCAAATTGAAAAACAAAAATCCACCATCATTTCTGTGCCGTCAAAACTTTCTGTCGACGATCCCGAGAAATGGTATTCTCACGTACACCACCTGCAAGAAATCCTGAATTTAACTTTTCAAAGAAGCATCAAGATGACTCCATTTGAGCTCCTTTTCGGCACCAAGATGAAGTCTTGCCAGGACATTGAGATTGTCGAACTTCTTAACGATGAGATTACAGCTCAATTCCAAGAACAACGTGATGCTCTCCGTCAAGATGCCAAAAAGCAAATCTACAAAGTTCAAGATGAGAATCGCCGCACGTACAACCTCCGACGCAGACAAGCTCATAAATATCAACTACATGACCTAGTAGCAATTAAACGCACTCAGTTTGGTCCAGGCCTGAAACTTAAGCAAAAATACCTCGACCATACAAAGTTACAAAAGTCAAGCACAATGACACTTATGACGTAGAAAAAGTGTGATTTTGTCGACGGACCATCAAAAACGTCTACTTGTGCAGAATTCATGAAACTCTGGCCAAACCAAACTAACTCTACTTGGTTTCTCCATTAAAAACTGTTCACAATTTTTCTTCCTGTGAAAGACTTTCGTTATGGACATTAACAACAGACTTTTTATCTATTTATTTATTTTGATACCATTTTTATTGAATGACTCTAACATTTTCTTATTTCATTTTAGTACAAATTTAAGTGTTTAGAAGTAGGGGCATCTTGCTTCAATATGTTCCTGTTCCTTATTCCAGATTCTTATTTTAGCCTTGATCTGATTTGTATCGTTAACATAATTTGTTTTACCCCAGTGGTAATGTATGAATTTTTTTCCATTTATGAAATATTACTTTAAATTTGTTTATTTTTCAGTATTTTTGTACTTTTTCTTTGATGATATTTTTGTGTAGTGTATAATTCTTTTATCTACTGTGTACATTTTTAATATTTCATTACTATGTATCTGTACATTTTATCATTGTATGTAATCAGGGGAGGTCGCCTTCCGGGTCATGATGGCCGATGTAGGGTTGGATATGTGCAATGGACAACCCCTCCCCCTGTACTTAGGGTGGAGCAGTCCACACTGACGTCACACCTCGTCAGGAATGTCCGACTAAAAGGACACACGGGAAAATATGTAGACGGACGTTAGGGACGCTAAGCTTTAGACGTAGGAGAAAGACGTTCTCCTTTGCTGTTCAGTATATATATATATAATCTAGATATTTCATCTTGTTAAATAAATCATTTATCATCCTTGAGTTGTAGTCATTTTCCCATATACTTAATAAATTAAACTTAAAATTGCAAGGGAAAAATCAAACAATTGTAGAATTGATTAGATTTGTTTATACTTTCAAAAACAAATTAAAGCTAATATCTTCTCAATTGCTGAAGAATAAATTAAAAAATTTCAAAAATATTCCTGATGAGTTTGTTAAAAATGGAGGTATATATATGTATATATTAAGCAAAGAGAAATATCTTGCTGCAATAATAAAAATGCTCCTCAAATTTCAGAGACATTTTCAAGAATTAACTAAACTAAAACCAATAGTTGCTTTCATGCGTTACCCATTTGGCAATATTGATTTGGAAAATATAACTAAAAATATGTTAAAGGTTCTCTTTTTATCCCTCTTGAAATGCACAATTTTGTCTTCTTAAACCAAACGCTATTTTAAGAGAATAACTGTTGGCATCGAATGGACGCACTTTGAAAAGGCTTTGATCGCTGTACCTCTGTGGGGGAATCAACATTTTCAACAAGAGATGGAATGAAAACAACATACCATTCCCGTTTCGCAGACGACTTCTCAGAAGCTACTGCAATATTAACATTTACATTACATACCAAGACATTCAAGATTGGTAAGGATAGTATGCAGACTAAGCCATCTGATGAGACTATAACTACGAAAATTAACTTTAAATGAAAATGATTTATTTTTTTATGTATTTGAATTGTTTGATAATAAATGCATCATTTGATATTAAATTTGGTAGTATAATTATTAGGTTTGTACTTTGCGTTTTACTTAAAACGGAGTTTTAAAAGAGTAAGTTTTTTTTATTGTAGTTATGTAGATAAGCACATATTTTGTATTTGTTATTGTTATAATATAAATATATTGTTGAGCTTTCTTTTTTTTTTTGCTTATCACACTCTACACCACAGAGTGTACAGCAACACCTTGAAAAAAATTAGAAGTAGACCCTGCCATGTAAAAGTCTGTCCACCCCTGATTTAGATTATATTGTAAATATGAAATATTGCGAAAAATTGGTCATCTCAAATATAGAAATACCTCGACTTCTACTACCCCGACTTGCAAGACCCCGGAGCTACACGATTTATAAATCTCGTCGATTCGTATTTTGTTTCAGGGGGGAAAATAGTTGCTGATGATTGAAGATCTTTGCAGGCAAATCATTTTAGATTGTGATAACGTTCAAGAACGGCTGGATTTCCGCAATCCAGACCTGACAATTCATGAACTCATAGAAATGCATGAGCAAGACATTAAAGAGCTTGTATCTGTAGACCCTGTTAGGTCAGAATGAATGATGGTTGGGAATTTGACAGAAAGCTACAGTTTAACTGAAAAACGACAACAAATTTTAGAATAAAAGGACACCAACGATGAGTGTAGTTTTTTTAAAAAAAACAAGGAATTAAAACATTATTAGCATACTACAAGGAAATTTTGCGGGAGAAAAAAAAATATTTTCATCGTAGTGTGTGTGTGTGTGTTAACTTTGGATTTTATGAAATCTACATCAAAATAACTTTGGCTTGCGATTTTTTATTCGTGTTATCATAGATTTTGCTAAACATTTTTTTTCTCGTTTATTAATTTTTTTCGTCTCTGACCCCAAATAAAAATAACTTACACGTATTTATATGAGAAACCATACATCGACTTACGCGTTAATCAGTCAGTCCCCCACCTATAACGTATGTTCGGGGAATTAATAAGCAACCAAATATCAACTATGCTGTGAATTGTTGTTTTAATGATATCAATTTGCTTAAAAAAAACGGAATGCGGTCATCAGAATTTTCCTACGATATTTCTAAAACAATTAGAAAATAAAGCAAATGCTATTGAACAACAGGTTTTTTTTCAAAGTATTATATATACAATATAATCTATATTAAAGTAATATATATATATATATATATATATATATATATATATTTATTTATAATCCAAATTTCTAAAATAATCATATAAACTTAAAGATGGCGAAATGTCGTTTTAAAGCTCTAAATGGATAGTTTAAATCATGAATGGTTTAAATTGTAGAAGGAGCAATAAAATCATTTTGAAAGACATTCTAGATAATGAAATGTTGCATACCAAATGCAATGCAGAATCTTCATTGGGTTGATAGGTTGAGCTCTATGAGCTTGTCAAGGAAATGTTCTGCTACTAGAAGTAATTACTGATGAAGAGTTTATAGGGAAGTATATTCCCTGAAACAGTTTCATTTCATATGAACTGTTCTATTAGTGATAATGAAAATGGCACACAACTACTAAATGTAGCTGCAGTTAAAATAGAATATAGTGAGCCCGAGTGAATGAGTATTATTAAATGAGAGACATAGATCCAGAGGGTTGAATTAAAAATATTAAAGTAGCTCACAAGTCAGAAAGCTAAATTTAGTTCAAGCCCACGAAAGTTTTATAAAGCTTGATATAAAGTAGGCGAGCGAGAGCTAATGCAATGCCATTTATTAAATTTATTTGATTGACGAATAAAAGAAAAATTGAGCTGTATACGGTGTTTTGGGCAGAAAATATGATTTTTTTTCAGAGTAGCATAAAAAAAACAACTAAAGATGTATATAAAGGTATGTTTTTTTCAATAAATTTGCGGTCGGAAGTACAAGTAAGTTTATTGGGATCGAAATTAAATTTCTACAATTTAGGTAACAAAGGTGGCACTGAATGAAATTATGTTTTTAAATTCACTTAATACTATTCTTTAAAAATGAGACACTCAATTTAAAATTAGATCATACGAACCTGCTACCTTTTTTTACCATAACTTACCTTACCTAGATTTAAATTCTAAGGAAGAACTGAACAATATAAACTTTGATAACTAAAAGCAACTAAGAGAGGATGTGTCCTCCATATCTGCGATTGCTTAAAATACTTTTTAATGCATAACAAATGTATTTTTGTCAATGCCCTGTCATTGTGCAAGCGTTATCAATGTTGAAGTGGGTTACATAGGTGTAACAGCATCCGTTATAACAATTCAAATTTTCACGCGTGGCAGTTGAATTGCCTTATTTATTTTCTAAATGTCCAGTTTTGTTAACGATAAGCGTTAAAGTAGATATGTGCCTTTAAGTGCCAATGTGTGCTAAAAGCTATTTCTCTTTTTTGGAGGGGGAAGGAATTTAATAAACAGAGGAGTAGCTACCGTCATATCAGCCGTATCAATGATACTGGGCCCAACATGCGTAAGCAAATAATAGTAAGATGTGTTAAGGGGCCCCCAAGGAATTTTGCAATATGAACCACTAAGGACTATGGTTATTACCACGCCAGTGGTAATAACAATATATATTGTTTGTAATTAAAACTGTGCAGGCATTGTTTTTACTGCTATGTACAGTAAGTACAGTGGGTGATCGGTTAACTAACATAATCCGTTCCAAGACTATGTCCACTATCTGACTATTATCCGACGTCCACTATTCACCATAGACTTATATGTGAAATCGATTAATTCATTCTGGGGACCCTAAATATTAAATTTTAAAAAATGTATAATTTCTTAGTAAGTTTTTTACAAAATAATGCATACATATATATAGTCTTGCATATTAATCAGTCTTTTTTTCATTTTTTGCTGATGGGGCGTTGAAGCACATGTCCAATGTCGATTGCATTTCTCTCTTTTTCAGGATTTACCGGAACTAAATAATAGCATTGCTGTTGTAAAGATCCCCAACATTACTGACGTTAGCTTGGTTTGGGTGCCATTCTAAGACCATTGCTCTGACAGCCTCCCACTTTTTCAAAAGATCTTTAATGGCAGATGTTAGCATTTATCCTCTTTCGCCTTCCTCTTGTTCAGAAGGAGACACATTTCGCTATGTTTATTGGTGTTCTTCCTTCTAAATTTCTTGAAGTTCTATCGTCAGTTCATCTGCATGTCCCATTATGAGCTCTTCTATGTCATCCTCGTTCACCTCCAATTCCAAATCTCTAGCAGTTGTCGAAATTTCATCCAAAATTTCAGGGGTGTCTCCCTGATCATCTCCTAATATATGTTCGTTGTCCAAACACACACAAAAAAAATCTTTCGTGAAAGTGTTCGTTAACCGATTTGTTCGTTAACCGATCACGCACTGTAGTTAATGACGATTGTATGCAAAGTAGTTTCTGTTTTTCATGCGATTCTTTTGTTGTAGTATATGATGCAACTTTTTGCACAACTTTGTAACTAAAATGGCATTTATAAAATTTTTGTAGACGAATATTTTTTATGCTACGGCTAATAATCTTATATGTATCCAAGATCAGATGATGCAATCAAAATTTATACTGATGGTAGTAGAATATCTATTCAGACCGGCAGCGGTATCTATATTGTTACGCCCCAGGAAAAATTGTCTCTGAAAAAACGCAATCAAGATTTCTGCTCAGTATTCAGAATAGTCATTGACGTGGGACTTAAGGCTGTTCTATCCAAAAAGAATTACGCTGATTTTTGGATCCTCTCCGATAGCCGTAGTTCACTTTAACACTTTTACAAATGGTTTATTGTTGGAGACAAAATCAGTGTCTCCACCTTACACAAACTGAAACATATATCGCTGCACCATCATATCCATTTTCAGAAGATCACATCGAACTTTACGGCAATGAATTTACGGTAATGAAATGACGTACAAGCTAGCAAAGGAAGGCTATAATCTTCCTCCATATCCACCCTTACCTATCTGAAGTTATACTCATTAAGACAATCTCAAAATTTGGTGGAGTGCAGGGTGCCTCTAACTCACCATTCATAATAGACCCACCCGGTCTGGTCAAGCTCCCAGACTACACTCTCGTCTTGCTTGTGGTCACATCAAGAGCCTCTCATTCTCAGCGAACAAGATCCTCTCCTTCTGTGTAAGGTATCAAGATCACCCCGAACAGATAATGCGTCTGAAAAGCAAAGATATCTGCACTGATCCTCTTCTTGTGCTGGACTTTTTGAGAGTCAACGATTTAGTTGATTTTGTCTGACTTCGTCAGACCCCGGATTAACAACAACAGATCAGATGATTTGTTATAAATATTTGTTCTGATAGTTAAAGCATTCTAACTGATAACTATCAAGGGGCTACTTTAATGGAAATGTAATAAATGGTTTAACCATCACTCCATCTCATATTTTAACGAGTCAATTTATAAAATCTTATTAAAAAGTTTTTTATAAAAGCTCTTATTTCAAAATACATTAGATTTCTACTTGAGGGAAGAATATTATTTAAAATTGTGTTTTCAATATCCAGTCTATGCCATCTACTCTTTGCCCACCCACAAATGTTAATACCTTAATAAAGATTAAATTCATTAGAAAGAGTTCAAATTTTGAAATTGTTCATAGTATTTGTCCTGTTCAATAACAAATAAGAGAGTTAAAGATGAAATGAAAAAAAATTAGTAAATACACGCGAGGATTTTATTACTTATTTCTCTTTTTACCCTTAAATGTAAACATCGTAACAAGATGAAGATTAATGGAAATGATAAACAAAGACCAATATGTATGCTATTTACGAGACAATCGGTTTATTCTCCCAGAGAAATTAATAGTATGCTAAAAGAGATGGACTTGACTTAAAACCACTAGAAGAGTTTCTTCCCTGAACTGCTCTTTGAATGCCATGTGCTTTATCAAAACACATGAATGCCAATCTCTTAACCCGACTCATTTGTTTTCAGACTAGAAGGAGTACAATTTCTCTTTCTGTCTGGAGCCTCAAACATCCCCACTATTCAGTAGGTAAACAGTATGTAATTGCAATGTCATTATCCTACGACTCGTAATAGAGTCAACCATTGAAAAAAAAAGAAGGGAAATAGCATAACCTAAGTTCGGTCCAAAGAGCAACATCTCAAAACTAGCCGTGTACAAGTGGTAAATCTAGCGCAGTGGGGTTCTCAAACTTTCAACAATACCATCTTTATTTCAAAGAATAGCTCTCTCAGGGATCCTCGTACATATCTATTTTTCTCGATAATGTAGAACAAGGGTTTCAAACTCGCCTTACACAACGAACATTTTTGCGGCCCGGTCAATAAATTGTCTCACAATAATATGTAATAAGAAACAAACCAAAGCAGAAGAAAAGTAAGATAGAATTTGCCAAACGGTTCTTTTTTTTTATTTATTTACACTCAGTTTTTGTTATTATTAAACAAAATGCGCAAATTTATTTCAAATATATTTATCAAATACATTCAAATATTAAAGATAATGTAATTAAGAAAATGATTAAAAAATAGGAAGTGTGGATTATTATTTTTGTTTTATTTTTCATACTGACATTCCTTTTAAAATGCATGGATTACACTTTTCTAAGCAAATATATGTTACAGCTATACCTATTAAAACTGGTTATTATTCTATTTATTCTCATAATCCTTTTTTAAGAAATGAATAAAAGTTTAATACAGAAAAAAAAATTTTCGTCAGCACCAGTAAACTAGAAAGTTATAGACCATTTCTAAACTTCCATAAACCCCCCACCTCAAAGGGTGTATCTAGACCCCGTTCAGAATCTTTGTTCTAATTGATTATACAAACTTTGAAAGGTGCAAAAAGTACGATTTCCTAAGTTAATATATTTTTAAGATTCTGTGTGTGTGTGTGTGTGCTCTCAATTATTCCGATCCGTTAAAAAAAATATTCCTTTTAAATCACTTTTAAAATGTTCTGAAAAACAGGGTTTTTATTCTTAAGTTATTTTAGCCAGCTTGGAAATTGTTCTCAGTGATTTCCATTTTGTGTGTCTACATAGCTTAAACTCCTTTTAAAAGATTAGTAACAGCAGAAAAATCTTGCTTAAAATGTTACGATATCTTATTGACATTTTAACCCCCCAATTTAACTTTAGGGAGGGAATTTTAGCCCTGAAGACGTGACCTAAGCCAAGAACTACGTTTTATTACAACGCTTCTTATCGAAGAGAACTTATTTGACAGATGGTTCACAACTTTTATAAACATTTTTTTAAAAATCTAATACGACTTTAAATAGGGTTATTTATTTTTACACAGTATTATTTTGACACCATTAGTAAATATTCAAAGAAAGCATATTATAAAGCATTTAAAGCTTAAAAAAAATATTTAATAGAAATCATTCGTATCAAATATTTTCTAGTTTTTGTCTCTAAAGAATTTTTTTGAAAATTTAGCAAATTTCAGCGCGAGATCAACAACAAAAGGAGTAATTAATTGCAAACATATAAAATCTCATTGGATTCTTTTATATCTAAAAACCAAAAGGCATTTCTTTTTATTTCCAAAAAAATATTGACAGAGTGATTAAGAGTTCCATTAGCACTATAAAGCTGCACGAGGGCTATTTTTGACGTCATTTTGAACCTTGGTTCAAATGACGATGACGACATTTGAACCCGTCTCCTAACTTCCATACCACACCAACAGAGAGGATATTGCGCCTGGACAGATTTAATATGCAGTGGTCCCCTCAACATGGAGGGGTCTTGAACGGTTTTAGGCTTGAAATCGCGACACGCTAACCACGAGTTCATGGCATTTACTAGTAGGCTAATACGGTCACATTTATTTATAAAAGTATAACAATCATAATTTGATGATAAATAAAACTAATAACTCATTTTTAACATCGTTTCCCAGTAATCGTGTTATGTGTTTTCTTGAAACATATAAAAATGAAGATTTTTAGTACGTGTAGTTAATATTAGTAAAAGAATAAACTCTTTTTGTATAATTACTAATTATTTCAAACCACAAACATTCGTATTTGAATTATGATATTCTACCTCCTCAGGCTTATTTTTAAGCCTCCTATAATAAGCAGCCAATCCATATCGAATTCTTTCCAAAGAAACTTTATCAAGAAATTAATTTATTGATTTTGTGTTAGTTGAATATTATGACTCCCGCGACTAACTGCCATTATTTACTTAGTATATATTTCAAGAAAATAATGGTAATAGCTTGTACGTTTAACAACTTTAAGAATAGGGTGCTCGAAGCAAATGAACATAGATTTTTTAATAGATATGATCAAGAAGTAATCAATAAATATTCATCAAAAGAATAGTGTCAGTATGATGTTTTAAAGTTTCAAAAATTATCAGCAATTAAATTTTAAAGTTTCATTTTAATGAAATGAATAAAGAAGCGTTAGTAGTGTTATGCATAAAATTACTGACTCAGTATATTTATATTTATAGGCATATTTGACAGGGATTACATGCATTTTATTTCTTAGAACGGGATAAAATATTTAAGAATAAGACGAAAAGGGATACATATATAATTTTTGGAAAGAAGTAAAAAAAAAAGAAGAAAAACTCTATGTGTCGCGGCTCCGACGTACGACTGGAGTTTACTCCTTAAGTACTGTTGTCTTTGATTATATTGTAGGCAAGCAGGGGAAAATAAACCCATCTCATATATTACTGAAACCCCATGCGTATATTTTTTTTATTCACACTTTTCAAATTTTGATTCTGTAAAATAACTATATATATATATATATATATATATATATATATATATACATGTATAATTATGTTACATAAATATATGTTACTCACACACATAATACAGGAGTACATTGTTAAGAAGGTTGATTTACTTCACTATTAATACAGCAATTCCCAAACCGTGGGCGTGCCTTTCTAGGGAGGACGTTATAACTTTACATGGGGGAGGGCAAAAAGCATGTCCTGTATGTGCTTTAAAATTTTTTGTTAAATATATACTTTGAATGGAATTCAATTTGGAAATGACTTGAGAATGAAGAAATATCTTATACACTCTCGCTATATAACAAATAACAGGTTAAATTATTTAGACATATAATAAGATGTTTTAGAGAGCATACTATTGTTTGTAAATAGTTAAATTTGTGAGACTGTGTTATAAAGTTTTTAGTTTGTCTCTCTCTTTCGTAATTTTATTTAGCAAAACATAGTAGTACTTTAAGCAAATTAATTAGATTGTAAGTATATACAAAGAACTATGTTTACATTTATTGAGTAAACAACATTTAAAGTTGAGAAATTCAACACTGAGAGTAATTTAAACTTAAATTGAAACTGTGAGAAAGGTAATACGTGACAATTTTATTTCCTAACTCAAAACACAAACTTAAATGTTTACATTTCAATCTGTTCGCGGAGATTTGAAAGCGCAACTTTTGGAGAACAAATCTCCGAGTTGAAACAAAATACGTCGTTTCTTCGGAATGATCTTTAATCGTTTCATCTGTCTCAAATAGAAAGAATGCCCATTCGCAGAATTTGTTACCCGAATGTAACACCCGAAGACTGCAACATCACAGATTTAAAAAACATTAGACACGAAAAACGAGCCGTTTCGTCACTGGGTTGAATGTCTTTGTTTCTCTGGGGATCTGGGAAACTCTCTTCCACTTTCGTTTTCATCCATTAAGTTTTGTTTTCAAAGCAAAGGTAACAAACAAAAAGTTAGACGAGGTCGCTCAGAGAGTACTCTACTTTTTTTACCTTTAGGTAAATGGCCAATTTCTCGATCACATTTATTTGCAAATAACACTAACCTTTTTTTTTTTACCTGGAGGTGTCTGACACCTTCCGATTTGATTTGTTTTCATAGAAATTGACAAGGATTTAAAGGAAATTTGATTTTCATCTAAATTATTTCATTAATAAAATACTTTTCACAAAAATGACAGCTTGTTACATGAGTTCATTCTTGTTTATTTTTGAATTTGTTTATTTTTTAAAATTTTGTAAAGTAAAGGAATTTATTCAACGTTTGTCACACTTTGTCAATAAATATTAAAACATTTTAAACTACAATTGACATCAATCCTATCTGAGGTGAAAACAGCATTGCCTTGAAATTGTTTAAAGATTATGTATATATAAGCCCCTTCACTTATAAATTGACTAGCTGGTATACCCGTTCATCGCACGGGTGAATTGAAAAATTAAACAATACAGTTGGAAGGATAAAGAAGTTTTCAATGAGTTAATTTTAGTCGAAATGCATATTAAACGAAAAAAAACACATGTTTGTTAAACTTTAAATCTGTAGATCTAATAACTGATAAAAATGATTTTTTTTTTATTTATAACGCCCCTTAAGTCTCTGAAGGGTCGATTTTCGAAAACACCTTCCTAAGCTGATCTCTGCCCAGCAAAAGCAAAACATTGTTACAAATTTTGTGTAATGAATGCTTAAAGTAGTGTAAATAATTTATATTTAGAAGTGTAATACGCTATTATTACTTCCTGTTGTATTTACTTTATGTTAAAATTGTAATATTCGCAAGAAACTTCGCTCCTTAAATTATAAAGAAGATAGCACAAAACTCTTCTCCATAAAAAAATACATATACATGCCATTTTTCATAGTGATCGGTTGAACAGTGTTGGAGTGAAGTGAGGTCATGCATACATACAAACATCCATTTTTACTTTTTAGATGAACAAATGGCATTAAGGAATCTTAAAGTTCGGATCATTAAAATAGTTTATAGAAAATGTACATGCAATGAAAATCGTTTAACACAAAACTGAGAGGGTATGAATTTTTTTTCGTGCTAAAAGAATTTCATGTTAAAGAATACTAAAAAAAACCCATATATTTAACAAAATTAAGTTTATTAGAGTACAGTTTATTTACACAGATGCGTATATGCATTATATAACTGGTGCCCACGACTTCGTCTGCGCAGGATTAGTCCTTCGAGTAGCTTTTATTTTCTTCTCCAAGGTCCTCTCTCTATCTATCTTTATACCAAAATTTATCAAACTCGAATGCAGCTTTATCGAATACCCCCCACGTGTTTTTTGTGAATATTAGACGTCGCTGTTGTGCCATTTCAGCAACAGCATGTTTGCGAGATTCAACTGCTTCAATGGTTTCTGTATCTCTGAGACGCCATGTAAGTTGCATGCTGAAGACGCCGAGCTTGGGACAGTTCGGGTGTCTTAGCAGCCCACTGAGATGCCAGATATTCAGCATGACGTCGACGCCGAGCTTGGGACCGCTCTGGTGTCTCAGCAGCTCTGTGAGCTGCCTCACGCTCCGCCTGTTCAAGCCTTCGCAGTTCGGCTTTGCGGAAACGTTTCGTTAAATCTAGCTACTTTCATAGCTCGAGCTGAATTAGAGCGTTGGGAAAGATTAGACTTACGCTTTCGCGGCATAATTCTTAGTAGGTGTTTTTTTTTTTTTTTTTTTTTACGTTTCCAAAAAAATACAGTACGACAGTTATTATTTTTATACTTAAAAAATGCAATGCCTGCCTATTCAGTTAAAACTATAGCGTTGTAATTAACTACAAACCACAAACAAAGTTGCAAATTTTTCCAAATGATGTAGTGTAGTGTGAAAGACTTAACTTATCTGATTTAAATACCAGAAGCGATAAAAGTAAGTTTTATTCTGAAATAAAAAAATAGTGATTACAAAGCAAAAAATTAGAATCGAGCACGCAGTGGTGCCTGGCGTAGACAAAACAGAGGGGAACGTTTTACTTCGTACATGAAAGATAGAAATATGTTCACGTGGCACTCTAGAAAAGCTTTCAGATCGCAGAATATTTTCCTACTAACAACCTCTCCCTTCAAAACTTAGTTTTATTCTGTAATAAAAAAATAGGCATTATTCTGATCACAGGAATTAATTAGAAGCGAGGCCCTTGCGTAGCCAAAACAAAAAGAATTTTTCACAAACAAAAGATAGATATATGCTGTGGTGGGCTTTTTTGCTGCGCAAACCAGATTTGCTTGCAGATGCCAGAATTTTTCCCTACTTACTTGACAAATATCGTTATATTTTGGACACCTTTTACAAATTTTTATAAATTATAGCCTATGCAATAAATTATAGCCTATGTGTTATTATGATGTATAAGCTATATTACTGTAAAGTTTCATTAAAATCCATTCAGTTGTTTTTGCGTGAAAGACCGACAAACATCCTCACAAACTTTCACATTTATAATATATATTAGATTAAGATTTTGAAAAAAAACTCTTCTCACCAGATTTTATTAACAAAAATAACTAAATTCAAATTACATTTTATTAGTTGAATTTTGTTATTTTAACAATAAAATAAAAGTTATATTTTAAATAAACAAACTATTTAAATAAGTTTATAAATAAATTTACATGTTTTATTTATATTAACACATGATTTTTTTAGACTTTCTTTAACGGTATTTTCATTATTGGGTGTATATTATGAAATTAGACAATGGCCTTTGATTTCGCAAATGTGATAGACTGACTAATACACGCAAATACCAAAATCAGTTTAAGTATTAATATATAGTTTGGGTATTATTTAATATGTAGTTTTCTTCGGGTATTATTTAATATATATTTTGGGTAAAAATATTTGAAGTACAAAACTGGTCGTCGTGTATCTGTTAAAACTGTATGTATGTAAATATATCATATTTGAATTAAAAAATAGATATTTCCCATTATTATTTTTAAACATTTTCTAATTTTTAAATTATCACGTAGCCCGTAAGAAATTACTTAAATGTCAATTGAATTTCGTACTAAGACGTTCAAAATCGAATGAATGATTTTTCCCACGGTATATAATGTTAAATCTAATAATGTTAAAACTACCAGAACCAAAACTGCCTCGATTACATAAGTTCATTCAAAATCATACGGAATACATACGAAAACATGTAAGGGGTTAAACGCACCTGTAAATGTTGAATACGAGCTATTTAACCGTATCAAAGAAATTTTGACAAAGAGGCAACATTGGAAAAAAGATATATATTGCGCCTATTTCATTTAATCGAAATTATTGTTTTTCTATTGTTATTTCGAAAAACAAAAAAAAAACTATCTCTCCATATTAACAGTGTGTTGTTAAAGTTTAATTAAACTTAAAAATCTTAAATCTTTTAAATTTGAATATATTTGGCTTGTGAAATGAAATGGTAAACTGTCGCACATTCTGGAGTGAAAATAAATTTTTTTTCATCCATTTACCAATACAGAAATGTGTATGAACTTACCATAAACTTATTGTATACATTTGTTAGCCATGAAACTTGTGATCCCACAACTCTTAAAGCAATTAAGAAAATCAGAAAAAATATATTTTTAAAAAGGCTGATGCATATATGAGAAAAAAATGACAAAACAAAAACAGTACATTCCATCAGGGGCTTACAATCTCTAGGGGTTCCTATTATATATAAGTGATATTTCTTTTTTCTTTTTAATGGAGTTTATTTTTCTTGCTTTACAGAGAGGAAACGTGTTCTTTGAATGCCCTAGTTTTCTTTCTCTAATATTAAAACAATTTCTTATCAATCAAACACAGCTGACTATGAAAATTGTTACATTATGAAGGATGATGTAAATTCGAGCAAAAAAGATGCTGGGATATGTAAATGATTAGCAGATTTGAATTTATGGAGGAAAAAGGAAACGGCATCTCAAACTATGTATAAAAGAAAAATTACGCGACTGTTTTTTCATTCCGATATCGCATATGGATAAAGGTCAATTTTGAGAAAATCGTGATTAGAAAAAGCTACCCAAACGTGTCGAATTTGATTGCGGAAGGATTGAGGTTTGTCGAAAATGGGGCTTATGCTTCCGCGATATCTCATTGATCGGAATTCAACGATTGTCATGCCAGTATGGAATTAGTCACTTAGGATAGACATATTGACCGCCATGCAGGAACTCAACGTCTAAACTCCACTAACGTGAGAGGGGACAGATATCTTCTTGCCCGGTCGGTCTTATAGAATCTCACAGTCACATCATGGACCTTGGGTTAGGAAGTAAACTTGTTTGCAGGATGGACAGGGCGATGATATCAGACGCAACATAAACTGTATGCGCAGTGATCATTAAATCGTTTTCCCTTTTGACCGTAGCATAGAAAAACGCTGGGATAGTTGGGGATCTCAACGTTAAAACCGATTGAGAGATTGGCACCATGTCTGTTCTGCGTGCAGAATGATGATGGATGTTCCCGTGCCTGAAGCCACCACAAAGAACGTATGTGGTCTGCTAGCATTCGACATTGTCACACGTGTCTTGCACTTAATGTGATGGTATGTGCAGGCATTATGTACTCGACATGAACACCACTTGATCTCGTGTCATTGGTAATCTAAACAGCAAGTGTTACATTTCTGAGATCTTAAGCCCGGTGGCTTTACCCTGTCTTCTAGATCTCTCAGATGTGTATTTCAACAAGATAACGCAAATCTTCAAATTTCCTGACCTACCTCTACACAGAGGGAGTACAATAGCTTCAGGCTTACACGTTCTCCAGATATCTCGCTCATTTATGAAATCTGACCATAGTTTGCAGGGGAGACTGTTAGGGGAAAAGCTCTCCAGCCACTACAACTGATGAAGTGTGACATAGAAGAACTTGCCCCCGTATTTATCATCCAAGCCAAGTTTGACTGAATACTTAACTGGGTTAGAGCTGTTTTATCTCCCTGAGGCGACAGCTGTGTACTAATTTCGGACCCTATACATCGCCGAATTGCAAACAAATTTACTAAGGTTTATTTCATATTTATATATATATGCTTTATTTCATAAGTATTTACAATAAGTAAAATTTTATTTGTTTTTCTTCCTATTGTAACAACTTTCATCGCCAGTGTGCGTTTTCCTGTTTCTTCATTTCCTTACCTTACGTCCGAATCATATATATGCCCTTACAACTTTTTATATGATGCAGTTGGCTTCTGATACGCCAATGAATGTTTGGCGCAGCTCAGCTAAACATGGGTCTTCATGCAATAAAAATCAAGGCCACGGTAGCCGAATGATCAGGGTATCGGATCGTGGCTGGCCTTGTCACGATTTTGAGCCCATTACCACTTAAAGACCCGCCGTGTAGGGAAGTGATGCACGTTAAATCTAACGAGAGCTCAAACGTCCTCCCATTGGTGTAATGTGCTAGTTAGGAGAGGGGGTTGTCGTTCACATCACTTGACCATGGTTTAAAATTACGTGGTGCGTCACCAAAAGCCCTCGTGTTGCTGAACAGTGCGACGTTAATATCCCCTCTCTCGAAATAAAAATCAAGCAATCACATACATCAAAACTATCTTGCGTATAAGTAAATGATCCCACATGAATATTTATTGTCTTCATTTACTATAAAGGTAAAATTTGTTATTACTGAAATTAGCTTCAGCAACACTGAATTATAAAAATTAGTTTTAAAGAGTTAATGGCTCTGTAAGCTTAATTGTATAAATCGCGATTTTTGACATGTGATATTTAGTTCCAGATGCAATTGGAAATAACAGAGATTGTTACAAATATTAAATTATTCATAAAGTAAGCTTAAATCTCAAATTTATCAAACGATGTATTATGGAAGGTTGGTAGAACACACATGCGTTATCATCTTCATTTGGTGGTGAGAATTTAATGTACAGATGTGCATAACCAGGATAGATTACTTCTAACTTTAAAAAGAAACATCTTTAACGAACTCTTTTATAGCATTTAAAAACTAGAAATTAATTACAGCTGCAGCTGCCGAGTGATCATAGCAGCCAGGTTGGTTCCGCAAGTTAAATAAAGCTGAACATTAATGTCCTCACATAGTAGGTTGGGAAAAGTGGAAGAGTAAGTTGACAGCTCATGTGTCATGCCTTTATATTTAGTATGGTTAAAAATTATGAAGTCCGACGCTTATATAACTCGAATGTTTTAGCAGTAAGAAAGTAACAAAAGTTCAAACATTAAAATCTGTTTAGAATCCAAATTAGGATTATTAATTACATTCAGCTATAAATATTTACGCTTAAAATTTGTTTGAGTTTATTATTAATAAATAAGAAAACTATTTTAATGCATTAATTACGAAGACTTGTAAAGGGTGTTTTTTTTAGAGGTATAGAACTTTAAATTGCAATAAGACAACGATGTATTATTCGATTGACATGAATTTTTTTTTATTCCTAAGATAATCTTGTG